>CAJQUW010014407.1:0-77212 GCA_907163375.1 Prostheceraeus crozeri
TCACTTTGATCTTAGCTTTTGATCTTAGCTCGAAGAGCCGAGAAGCGATAACGTGCTAAGGTTGGTGCTGGCTGTATTCGCTGTGGATAGTGTGTTTTGTATTGGTCTGTCATTTTAATGAAGGTGCAACATTATAATATGTCCCGATGCAAGTGATTCCGATGATTTTTCAAGAACCATATTTAAATCGGAGATTCCAAATGCCTGTCAATGTTTTCACTTATACGGAAGTAAATGATGGTCGATGAGGTTTTGCAATTGACCCAAATATACAAGTTGGACTACTTCTCGGAAATACTACTGAAATCCTGAAGGATAGTTTGGTCTGAAAAGACAAAAATGTTAGCAACACCAGGTATTCCCAGGCGGTCACCCATCCAAGTACTAACCTGGCCCGACGTTGCTTAACTTCTGTGATCGGACGGGAACAGGTGCTTTCAACGTGGTATGTCGCTAACGACAGAATCCATATTCATGGTGGTTGTCTACTGTAAAGTGACATTAATTTTCAGCTCCTGGTTGAATTAAAAGATTTATTCTTGCTACTACCGTTGTTAGTAGTGAGAGGTGAATACTGACCTTGAGCATATCATGTGGAGATTGAAGCGAAATGAAGGTATCAATATGATGTAAAAAATCGTAATTCATCATTTTGATATGTCGCAATAAAATGTTTTCAAAGCAGTTGTCGTTTTCTCATTTGTATTCTTTAACTTTGTTTAAAAAGCTAATTCGCCAATTTGAAGAAGTTGACGAAAATCGAATGGATAGCAGAGGTCCGCCCGTGCTTCTTTGCCGTATTTGACGGTCTCAAAAAATTGACGACGGTCGTGTCTTGATCGCGCTCCCGTCCGTTTTCTAATTACGGCTATTGCTCATCGTATATTTCACCAATCTGCGAAATTTTTATATCATTCTACTCGTTGAGAGTCGTGCTTTAATCCTGTGCTTTTTATTTATTAATCCCTATACGGGCCTCTTCAATCCATTACTGGTTTATTAGTTATAAATCTCCTTATTCCTAGCCTTTTCCTGCTACGCTATTGGCAATTTTAGTTCTATTCACGCCTTGCGTTTCCCGTTTGCTTTACACGCCTGTTCTATTGTCTCCTGTCTCCGTCTCGTGCGTCAGCTCACCTGCTTTAGCATAGCAACGCGTAGCCGCTGCTTCTGTCCATTGCTAATATCTCTACGTGCTTAAGGTCGCTGCTGCTTCTACCAGTGTCTATTTTACTTCTGTCTGTCTGCTTGTTGGCCCCGCTGCTGCTGCTTGTCGTCGTTTTCTCTATTGTCCGCTTCCCCTCGCCAATTTTTAGGGCCCGCTGTGCTGCTATCCAAGAATAACTTTGTCATTTGCAAGCTTCAAACTTAGGTCTTCTCTCTTCATATCTCTCCGTCTTTGCTGTACAGTTTAGTTGCTTCTCGCTTCCCGTAAGTAATCGTCTTTGTTGTTGAGCTTCTCCAGTGCCTAGCTTAATCTGTAGCCCTCTCCACTATGACCAAGAAAAAGAAATCAACTCCTTCACCACCGCCTCCAAAAAAAACACAAAACTGCACAATCAAACACAGCACCCACAACTGAAACTATCAAAGACATCCTAAACATTACACCCGATGCACAACGCTCAAACTCTTCAAATTCCTCTCTTCTCACTGTAAACTCAACCCCACAAACACCAACTCAATCTTCCAGCCCAAAAATTATTATCCCCACTTACGCAATCTCACAAAACATAGACGTCAACCACAACAGTAAGAAAATCATCTTCACAGACATCCCGAAATTATCACCGGCACACTTCGCTTCTTACATAAGACAGTACAAACTAGACAAACATATCCTACACATCATTCCACTACGAGACAACACAGGTTACATAATCTCATGCGACACAGAAAACAACAGCACAACAAATCTTAATTTCTCCACCTCCTCCACAATTCAAATCAGCAACCATTCGGCCACCCATCTTCAGGAAAAACACATCACAATCACAAACACACTATGAACTCATCATTAACAACGTTCCCACAAACATAGAAACATCAGCCATCAAACAAAATCTCGAACACACATACAGTATCAAACTTTTTACATCAACAGACTACACGCACGCCTCCAGAACGGCAAACCTGATTTTCAACAGACCGATCGCACCCATGCGCATCCGAGTATCAAAAACAGACTTCGACAAAATCACAAAACAAGATAAAAATCACAATTTTCTTTTTCAACAAACACTCCTACACAATAACAAAACAAATCCGACCAATAACACAATGCACAAAATGCTTCTCTTTCAATCACAACTCAGACAAATGCTTCGCATCCCCCATATGCAAAAAAATGCGGCCAAAACACCCACCTATCAATGCAATGCCCTAATAAAGACCCAACATGCATCCACTGCAAAGGACAACACCTCCCCACCTTTGGCGGTTGCCCATCCACCAAAAAGCTTCTACGCCCAAATGGCCACACGTATAATAAACAGAAACAACAGACCTCTCACAACTCAACAGAACACCACGCCACCTCTTCAAAATCAAAATGACATGTCTGCATTCACTCCAATTCACTCCAATCAGCCACAAAAAACCGCTCTCTTCTTGGACCCTGCCCAATCATGCCAAATTATTCACATCCTCAACAAATTTTAAGACAGACAACATCAAGTGCAATACCAACAAACATACCACACTACAGCAGTATACAAGAAAGGAAACAACAAACAACAACAAAAAATCATTTCTCTCCTCACGGAGCTAACTGACCTCTTGGATGACCCAACACAAAAACAGCTCATCCCCACAATCATCACGCTAATCACAAAATTGATCTCTTAATGTCTTATATAAACAAATTCGTACACATCAACATCAATGGCATTAAAAACAAACTAACAGAATTACAACCACTTCTCAAAAATGCTATAGCAGCATCAATACAAGACACCAGACATACAGCTAACGACAGCATCTCTCAACATTTCCCCAACCACTATCTCTACGATACACCAACATCAACCAACAACCCAGGGAACATTCTACTTATACACCGTAAATTCAAACATACATATATCCAAACCAAACAGCACAACGGCCACACCCTAATCCAATCAAAATCCATGATCAGAAAATTCACAATTCAACATCTTCCTCTCATCATATTACGCTCCTCCCTCGCGACATCATGGCCCTCTTCAACAGCAATTCTAACAGACGCCCTAGACATACCCACGCCATCCTTCTAGGTGACCTGAATGCACACCACACAACACTAGGAAACAATAAAAACAACACAAACGGAAGAATACTGAACAACTTTGCCCAACAACATGACATCATCTTCTTAAATGACACTTCTCAGCATACTTTTATACACTGTGCACACAATTACACAGCATGCCTCGACTACATTATTATAACACCACAGCTCTCACAATTATTCACCAACTGCAACACCGGACAAGACATAGGCTCAGACCACCTTCCTCTGATAGCACACACAAACAAAAATATACTCAGCAACCCCCCTCTCAACGTTGGAAGCTTCCACAACACTACTAAAACTACACCAACACACTAAACATAGACACACAAAATTCTACAATCTGGCCTCCACAATCTTCCAATAACATCTCAGAAATTAACAGACTTCATCACGAAATCACAGACCTCATCACCAACGCAGCAAGCAAAACATTACAAAATCAAAGACCGGCCAACCCTTGCGTCCTCGACTCCCTCCGCATACTCTCACATGATCCGCTCCCGACATATATTAAAACACAGACAAATACAAAACCCAACGGCCGAAAATAGACGCAACATAAACAGAATAACAAAAAATAATCAACAAACAGACACAAGAAATTAAACAAGAAATTAACGAAAACAAATAACCCACATTGCAAACGGACCCAGGGACCCTGTTTCTGGCACCAACTAAAACACTTCTTCAAAAACAAAACAAAACACTACACAACCCATACAAGACCCAATAACACTAATAAATTCATTACAGACAGCCACGGCATCACAGACACTTTTAGCAATTACTTCCAAAATCTAATGACAGATAACAATACTCAAACACACCCCACATCTTAGATACAATCACAGGGAAGCAACATTCATCCCAAAACTTACACTCTATGATCTAACTAAAATTATCAAGCACACGAAAAACAACAAAAGTCCGGGACCCGACCACATTCCTTACGAGCTCTGAAACATGCCCCATCCAACATCTTAAATGTAATAACTTCATTTCTTAACGACATCATTATACATGGCCACATCCCTCCACACATGAAAACCTCTTCAATCAACTTCATTCCAAAACAAAACAAGGATCCTTCTATCATTACCAACTACAGGCCCATTACCCTGACAAACACACTTCTTAAAATCCGAGAATTACACATCAACACCCACCTCATACAATATTTAGAACAAAATAATCTGCTAAATAAGAATCAACTAGCCTTCCGCCCCAACAAAAGCACTGACCAACAAACAATTTCCATCACAGAACATACAGCCACCAATCTAAACTTAGGCCTCACAACTTGCATCATATCATTAGACATCCACAAAGCTTTCGACTCTGCAAACCATGCCATCCTTCTTGACACAGTGCACACTCTTACAAATGGACACACAAGTCACAAATCTTATAGAACAGATCATTACAAACAGACACACATACGTCTCCAAAAATCACATACCAGCACACCCTTCTACCCAACCAAAGGGGTCCCCCAAGGATCACCTCTCTCACCCACTCTCTTCAACATCCTCATGTCCCAAGCCCCCAACCTTACAAATCAAACACTACACAATTCATCTACGCGATGACATCACCATCACATCCACAGCAAACAATCCAGTAAACTGTTGGCATAACATCAAACCTCATATAGACATTCTCACAAATTGGCTACAGAACATACACCTAAACATACAACCAGCAAAAAACACAAGTGATTTACATAAACAGGAACAACAACCGACAAAATTTCCCCCCCATGTATGTACAAAATACCCGCATCCAACATGCACCACACATTACTTACACTCGGCATAACCTTCGACAAAAGACTACACTTCACACAACACGTCAAGAACATCACCAACAAACTGAACAACAAAATACACACACTTCGTCACCTCATGCAAAACAACAAACAAATTCCACGATACGTCGGCTCTCTCCTCACTAAAACACTAATCCTCCCACCACTCCTATACAGCATTCCCATCCTCCTGAACACACCCAAATCCTCCTGGCGCAAATTGGAACAGACACACAACAAAGCCCTACGCGCATCAACACGATCTCACAGGACGCACTCCCATCAACACACTTTATCATATGAACAAAACAAACAACTTTCAAACGATTTACAACAATGAAGCAAGAAATACATCAATAAACTCCACACAAACAAGAGCCCACTCCTCAACTTCCTTAGACACCAAAAGCATAAAACAAACATCACATACCATCCTTCTCCACTCCACCGGGCTTTCAATTTACTCACGCTCACAGAACAGTTACCTATTCAACACCACATTACATACGACACATAACTAGAAAATAGAACACACACAAGCTGCTCAAGAATATCGCCTGCTGCTTCTACACCAACGCCTGCCGCTCCTACACCAACGCTTGCCGCTCCTATGCCATTGCTTGCCGCTCCCATGGTATCGTCTGCCGCTTCAATCCCACCGCTTGCCGCTCCAATCCATGCCTCCTGCTGTCCCAACGCCACCACCTGCCGCTCCTACGCCATCGCTTCCCGCTCCCACGCTATCGCCTGCCGCTCCCAGTCCACCGCTTGCCGCTCCAATCCATACTCCCTGACGTCCCAACGCCACCACCTGCCGCTCCTACGCCATCGCTTGCCGCTCCCACGCTATCGCCTGCCGCTTCAATTCCACCGCTTGCCGCTCCAATCCCTACCACCTGCTGTCCCAAGGCCCCCAGCTGCCGCTCCTACGCCACCGCTTGCCGTTCCCCTCGCTATCGCCTGCCGCTTCAATTCCACCGCTTACCACCGCAACTCTACATCCTGCCGCCCCAGTGACCCACCCAAACCTCTGAACTCTTATCCTTTTGTACAAACCTCCCTTAACACCCACCCCCTGTGATTGAACTTTTTTAAACTTTTCAGTAAACTGCACCCCACTGTAAAATCCCGCACCCACTTGAACATACCACACACATACATCACAAAACATCACACAAGTACCCGAAAGGAAGACCCTCGGGGCGGTTAGCCCCGAGGGTGTATTAAATCCATAGAAGCAAAAATTTGGTGTTTATTGCAATAATTGCATGGTAAGCATCAAATGATCCAAGCGATCGTCGAGTCTTTGACAGGCCGCAAGGCCTATTCTAAAATAAAGAAAAGAAGGAGGAAGGGAAATGGAAGCTACGTTACACGTGTATCGATGCCGTTTTCCTATTCTTGCAACAGCAGCCAGCAGCAGTTTTGTGTTTGTGGCTGGCTGGTGCGTCGCCCCACCCAGGAGGCGGCAGGGGTACGGCCGTTGTGTCTCTCCAAGATAGTCATATTTCGGTGCCAGCAGCTATACTGCCCGGTGGTTTGGAATAAAAACAGGTGATAATACACAATAGACGGATGCGTTCTGTCGCATATCATGGATTGTCATGAGTGTGTGGGATATCTCTGTTGCGTCATAGAATGCTGACTCGTCATCCTCCGACCACTGATTGATAATTGACAACGGATTTGTTTTCATTGATGTTGGAATGAAGTTGACAGCTTCAGTCGCATATCATTGTCCGCGGTGAGATGTCTATGTTACGTCATAGCTAGTTGACTCGTTATCGGAAACGTCTTTCACATGGCAATAATTGAAAAAGACATAGTCTTTGATTGATGCTGGAAAGGAGACTTTATTTTTATTTGAATAATGGGCTGTTCCTCGCGGTACTGCAATACGAGGTCAACCCGGGGAAGGGGCGAGGCAGGCCTCTACCTCCCTTCCGGATAACAAAAATCGGGATAATCTCCATGCAGTCCGTTGGACTGCGTTCTAGAGATTAAACTAGAAAGAACAGATACTACACTTTTGATCTTAGCTCGAAGAGCCGAGAAGCGATAACGTGCTAAGGTTGGTGCTGGCTGTATTCGCTGTGGATAGTGTGTTTTGTATTGGTCTGTCATTTAAATGAAGGTGCAACATTATAATAATGTCCCGATGCAAGTGATTCCGATGATTTTTCAAGAACCATATTTAAATCGGAGATTCCAAATGCCTGTCAATGTTTTCACTTATACGGAAGTAAATGATGGTCGATGAGGTTTTGCAATTGACCCAAATATACAAGTTGGACTACTTCTCGGAAATACTACTGAAATCCTGAAGGATAGTTTGGTCTGAAAAGACAAAAATGTTAGCAACACCAGGTATTCCCAGGCGGTCACCCATCCAAGTACTAACCTGGCCCGACGTTGCTTAACTTCTGTGATCGGACGGGAACAGGTGCTTTCAACGTGGTATGGTCGCTAACGGACAGACATCCATATTCATGGTGTTGTCTACTGTAAAGTGACATTAATTTTCAGCTCCTGGTTGAATTAAAAGATTTATTCTTGCTACTACCGTTGTTAGTAGTGAGAGGTGAATACTGACCTTGAGCATATCATGTGGAGATTGAAGCGAAATGAAGGTATCAATATGATGTAAAAAATCGTAATTCATCATTTTGATATGTCGCAATAAAATGTTTTCAAAGCAGTTGTCGTTTTCTCTTTTGTATTCTTTAACTTTGTTTAAAAAGCTAATTCGCCAATTTGAAGAAGTTGACGAAAATCGAATGGATAGCAGAGGTCCGCCCGTGCTTCTTTGCCGTATTTGACGGTCTCAAAAATTTGGTGTTTATTGCAATAATTGCATGGTAAGCATCAAATGATCCAAGCGATCGTCGAGTCTTTGACAGGCCGCAAGGCCTATTCTAAAATAAAGAAAAGAAGGAGGAAGGGAAATGGAAGCTACGTTACACGTGTATCGATGCCGTTTTCCTATTCTTGCAACAGCAGCCAGCAGCAGTTTTGTGTTTGTGGCTGGCTGGTGCGTCGCCCCACCCAGGAGGCGGCAGGGGTACGGCCGTTGTGTCTCTCCAAGATAGTCATATTTCGGTGCCAGCAGCTATACTGCCCGGTGGTTTGGAATAAAAACAGGTGATAATACACAATAGACGGATGCGTTCTGTCGCATATCATGGATTGTCATGAGTGTGTGGGATATCTCTGTTGCGTCATAGAATGCTGACTCGTCATCCTCCGACCACTGATTGATAATTGACAACGGATTTGTTTTCATTGATGTTGGAATGAAGTTGACAGCTTCAGTCGCATATCATTGTCCGCGGTGAGATGTCTATGTTACGTCATAGCTAGTTGACTCGTTATCGGAAACGTCTTTCACATGGCAATAATTGAAAAAGACATAGTCTTTGATTGATGCTGGAAAGGAGACTTTATTTTTATTTGAATAATGGGCTGTTCCTCGCGGTACTGCAATACGAGGTCAACCCGGGGAAGGGGCGAGGCAGGCCTCTACCTCCCTTCCGGATAACAAAAATCGGATAATCTCCATGCAGTCCGTTGGACTGCGTTCTAGAGATTAAACTAGAAAGAACAGATACTACACTTTTGATCTTAGCTCGAAGAGCCGAGAAGCGATAACGTGCTAAGGTTGGTGCTGGCTGTATTCGCTGTGGATAGTGTGTTTTGTATTGGTCTGTCATTTAAATGAAGGTGCAACATTATAATAATGTCCCGATGCAAGTGATTCCGATGATTTTTCAAGAACCATATTTAAATCGGAGATTCCAAATGCCTGTCAATGTTTTCACTTATACGGAAGTAAATGATGGTCGATGAGGTTTTGCAATTGACCCAAATATACAAGTTGGACTACTTCTCGGAAATACTACTGAAATCCTGAAGGATAGTTTGGTCTGAAAAGACAAAAATGTTAGCAACACCAGGTATTCCCAGGCGGTCACCCATCCAAGTACTAACCTGGCCCGACGTTGCTTAACTTCTGTGATCGGACGGGAACAGGTGCTTTCAACGTGGTATGGTCGCTAACGACAGACATCCATATTCATGGTGTTGTCTACTGTAAAGTGACATTAATTTTCAGCTCCTGGTTGAATTAAAAGATTTATTCTTGCTACTACCGTTGTTAGTAGTGAGAGGTGAATACTGACCTTGAGCATATCATGTGGAGATTGAAGCGAAATGAAGGTATCAATATGATGTAAAAAATCGTAATTCATCATTTTGATATGTCGCAATAAAATGTTTTCAAAGCAGTTGTCGTTTTCTCTTTTGTATTCTTTAACTTTGTTTAAAAAGCTAATTCGCCAATTTGAAGAAGTTGACGAAAATCGAATGGATAGCAGAGGTCCGCCCGTGCTTCTTTGCCGTATTTGACGGTCCCAAATTTTTGAGACCGTCAAATACGGCAAAGAAGCACGGGCGGACCTCTGCTATCCATTCGATTTTCGTCAACTTCTTCAAATTGGCGAATTAGCTTTTTAAACAAAGTTAAAGAATACAAAAGAGAAAACGACAACTGCTTTGAAAACATTTTATTGCGACATATCAAAATGATGAATTACGATTTTTTACATCATATTGATACCTTCATTTCGCTTCAATCTCCACATGATATGCTCAAGGTCAGTATTCACCTCTCACTACTAACAACGGTAGTAGCAAGAATAAATCTTTTAATTCAACCAGGAGCTGAAAATTAATGTCACTTTACAGTAGACAACACCATGAATATGGATGTCTGTCGTTAGCGACCATACCACGTTGAAAGCTATTGCCGTGCGGTCGTATTTCTTCGTCGCTCTTACCTATTTTGCTAATTACAAAATACGGCTGTTTTAAGTGTTTGATTTACCGTTGTGACATTAGACAGTTAATAATTTGTGATCCGTAAGTGGTTCTTAGGTTTTCGGCGTCGTTAGTTTTGCTATCTGATCGTTGGACGCTCGTTAGGACCCATTTTACGGCTATTTAGTGTTTTTGGACTCTATCTCCGCTGATTTTGATCTGATTTTGATCGCGTTTTCGCTAAATTGAAGTGTTACTTATTGTTGTGTCCTCTGTAGTCTTTGTTGGCGCATAGTTAGTTTAGTTTTAGCGTAGGAACCATAAATCTACTTAATTTTGTCCTTTAGATTTGGGGACAAAGCTAAGTAGATTTCTTTGGCTTTCAGATATTTGCAAATTTTGGCGTCAGATTAGCCTGAATTTGCAGATATCTTAGTTATTTTATTGAGTTTCCCAGTCTAGTGTTTAACCCTAGACTTCTTACTTTTCAGTTTAGGTCTTCCTAGTTTTCTTTCCATAGTTATCTCCACTAGTTTATTAATCTTCGTTCATCGATACTTTACTAAGTTAATAATTTTGCAGTTCATAGTTTTAGCAAAGAAATCTTATCAGCCAAAAAGAGTTCATTTAATTATTCCTCTGTGTATAGTCTTTGGCATTTTGTCGGTAGAAGAGAGTATTGCCAGTTCATAGTTTTTCCTATCTTCATTAGTTTTGTGTTAGTTCATAGATTTCCTCTCTCTCTCTTTCCCAGCTACATTGTAATACAGGCAATCTTCGTGTGGTAGCTAATTCATAGCTTCTTACGCTCTTTGCTTATTACTTTGGTGTTTGCAGGCTGTTTAGTTTCTAGATATCTTCCGTTTTCACTTTAAGCCTGCATTTGCTCTGTGCTTTTATAGTCAATTTCCTTTCTGTGTACTTAAAGGGCATTTTCTCAGGACCTATTCATACAGCCCTGTTTTAGCGGCTGTATGGATAGGTCTCTTATCAATAATTTATGCCCGCCTCCTTCCAGTTTGATTATGGAAGTGACTAATAGTTGCAGCAAAAGAGGCAGACCAATCAGTCCTTCCTCTGCTAGCTCTCCACCGTCCAAAAAGGTGGCCGATGTTAGAGACGTAGTCTCTAACATCCTGAATGAAAGCTTGGATGACTTGTGCTCTCATCCTGAACTCAATCCTGATCAAAGTGACGACTCTGATCGGGTTCGTTCTTCTTCGGGCAGTCATTCTCCATCCCATAGCACCATTTTAAGTAGTGTAGAAGGCATCCATTTTAGGACAGACCCTGCCACTCGCGTTACTCTTCCGAAGGCACACTCTGGCCCTCGCCAAGCCCTTCCACTTGAAACGCCTAAGACCAAGAAGGATCGAGTTGAGAGAAACCAAAATCTGCTGTTTTTAGAGGACCCTGATGGCCTCTGGGATAACAAGTTGGTGCATTTACTGACATGTTTCAGGAAACATGTTCCCGGAATCCCCCTCCAAGTCCTTAGTCCGACTAAAGGGGGTTTCCGCCTTAAGTCAACGAATAACGGTTCTCTTCTCGAGGCTTTCAAGAAAGCCTCAATCCACTTTGGATCCAATGTTGCCTTGCGGCCCTTTAATAGAAAAGCCAGGTACATGGACATTTTTATTAGAGGTGTCGACAGCTCGATACCGTGCACCGACATCCTAGAAGATCTTAGGAAATCGGTACATGAGGATGTAAAATCGGTTCGTCGTCTTCATGCAAAGACGGATGGACAGATTGACCCCAATCGCCCTATCCCTGTGGTAGTGGCATCTGTTGCTGAGCAACATGCTCATCTTTTTGAAGGAGTGCTACATCTTTTCGGTGTCCTTGCGGTCCGTACCAGCAAGCCGCAGGCCCGTGATGAGGTACAGCAATGTATGAGATGCTTTCGTTGGGGTCACACCTCTAGCAATTGCTCATTTAAGATGAGGTGCATGCGATGCGGCGACACCCAGCACCTTCAAGACAATTGCCCTGTCAGTAAGGATGCCAAGAAATGCATAGGTTGTGGCGGTGCTCACGCGGTAACGTATGCGGGCTGTCAGCGTCATAAGGAAGTCATAGAGAGCATCCGGGCCGTCACCTCCGCCAGAACGTTCGCCGTCAACTCAATGAAAGACGGAAAGTCATTCTCTAAGGTCGCCTCCACCAATACCAGCTCAGACAGTGAATGGACAACCGTGACGAGACGGAATGACCGCCGACCACCCGCTCCGACATCGGTCCAGCTTCAGAGGGATTTCTTTGACCAGGAGATGAGTGAGGATTCTGTTACCGTCAGTGAGAACATCTTTCCTGAGGCAAGCCTTGCCATCTCAACTGCTTCCCAACTTCTTCTTCTTCTGATAAGAGACTATCGCTTCCGTCAAAGAGGAAGAATCGTAATCTTCAAGCCACAGAGCCTGCAGACAGGGCCGCTCGCTCTAGAGATGTTGCGTCTAGCATTCGCTCCCTCAAAGAAAAGCTTAAAGAGACTGCAGAGGAGAAAAAGGCTATCCAAGATGCGAAGCGCGGCGGAATCCGATCCGTTCACTTTACCAGCCGAACCCGCACAATTAACCGACGTAGCCAAAGGATTCGCTCCCAGTTGGCCAGCCTCGAGGAAGAACGCAGGTCCCTGTCTTCAGGACCAGCAGCCACAGTTTCTACATTAATCGTCACTCCACCAAAGGTTACGGTGCAGCAATCCGAAGATGAAACGCAATCATCTAAAACACTACCATCTCTCTGCGAACCATCTTGCAGCTCTGCTGAAGATTTCAGCAAGATGGTCATTGGTGTTTTGGGTCAGCTCCAAGAACTTACAGCGGCGTGCCATAACCCTGTCTCTGCGATGAAAACTGTCAACTCAATCATCAGCGTCCTCTTGGCGTTTGCCAAGTCCATCGGTATTCATACACCATGTTAGTGTGGCACAACAACACAAATGGCATCCGTTGTCGCCTGGAAGAGGTGAAATGGGCCTCCAGATCAGCAGGATCTTGTCTTTCCAGGAAACCAAACTCTCCTCAATAGTTGAGCAATCGTTTTGGGTAGCACATTTTCCTGATTTTCAAGTGTATTCTTTTCCGCATGACTCTGAAGGTTGTGGTGTGGCTTTGCTTGTCCACCGCAGCTTAGCACAACAAGCTCTTCACAAAGTCTCTCAAGATCGGCATCGTTTGATCACTGTGACAGTGTCGCTTGGTGGGGACTCGGTCAACATCTCCTCCCTTTATGTTCCTCCAGTGAGTCTAGGCCTTCCTTTCAACTCCAGTCTCCTGGATCTAGTTTTTAGTTCGGATCGCAGTCTTCTTTTAGGTGATCTAAATGCTCGTTCTCGTGAATTGGGTTGTCGTGGCACAAATGCCAATGGCATTTCGCTTCTTGCCTTCTTAGATTCAAGAGAGGACATCTTAGTTCTAAATGATCCGAGTGTTCCAACGTTTACTCATGCAGCTTATCCGACGGCCGACACTATCGATTGGGCTTTATCCTCTGCGTCGATTGCGGGTCTTTTCTGTTGTCGTATAGGTGTGGATGTCGGGTCCGATCATCGGCCTTTGCAACTAGATAGTCCAAGTCTTCCATCATGGGTTCCAGTGACAAATGATGTTCGTAGGTGGAGGACGAGTAATGTTGCAGATTGGTCTCATTTCTGCGAAGTTCTGCACCTCCAGCTTGTTCACCGTCAACTCCTTTCTCAAGTGTCCATCCCTAATAATGAAGCCCAAATTGAACACATGACGGAGCAGGTTGAGCTTGCAGTTAGGCACGCAGCCGACGCTTCTTTGCCAGTATCCAGACCGAGAGTCGATCATGGTCGTCTTCCTCTCCCTTGGTGGACCATGATCATCATTCGTGAAAGACGCAGGATCCAGCGACGATATGCGAATAACCCGACTCAAGCTCTGAGGAGCCAGCTGAATAGTCTTCGCAGAGAGATCCGTCAGCAAGTTGACGAGCATCGTCGCACGCTCTTGGAGACCAAAATGGAGGCTTTCCGGGGTGGACCTAGAAGTCCGACATTTTGGCCGTCCATAAAGCGTTGGTTCCGCGGTGGGGCTTCTATCTGTCCCCCTTTACAGAGAACAGATGGCTCAAGCACAACCAACTCACAGGATCGGGCAGAGCTCTTCGCTGACCATCTGGAGAGAGCTCTATCCGGAGAAGCGTACCCATCATTTGACGCAGAATTCTTCGATGAGGTGGAGAATCACCCGATTCAAGACTTCTTCGTTGATGACGCTGATGATGATGGGTTATGTGGTCCAATATCTTGCCAAAGAGTTGAGCGGGAACTATCTAAGCTTCGTCCTGGTCGAGCTCCCGGAATTGACGGTATTTCAACAGACATTCTAAGAAATTCCCCTCCTTCCCTCTCGAAGGCTCTTTCGATGATTTTTTCGGCTTCCCTTCGTTTAGGATATTTCCCGACCCGATGGAGAATGGCTGCTTTTCGCATGCTTCCTAAGGACGGCAAGGAACCTGAGGAAACCATCCAGCCACCGGCCTATTGCACTAACGTCTTGCATAGGCAAAGTTCTAGAACGTATACTAAACTCCCGTCTTCTTCATTGGTGCAAGCATCATGATGTTCTCCCACTTGAACAGTCTGGTTTCAGGCCGGAAAGAGATGCACTGGAGCAGGTGGTCAGGGTTTCAGAGAGAATCGTTCAGGCCATGAATGGTGGTTTTTGCACAGTTCTGGCGGCTTTGGATGTGTCAAAGGCCTATGATTCGGTCTGGCATCGGGGTCTCTTGCATCAGTGTGCACATCTCATCCCAGTTCCTGTCGTGAAGTGGTTGGCGTCCTTCCTTGAGAATAGAAGATCTTTTGTTCTGGATGAAGGCCATCGCTCTAGATGGTTCAGGACTTCGGCAGGGGTGCCACAAGGCTCTCCTCTTTCGCCACTTCTGTACTCTTTGTTCACGTCTTGTATTCCACGTCCACAAGATCGGCTGATGGGAATTTCCATTTATGCTGACGATATTGCTGTTTGGGCATCGGGCAGAACTCCAGCTATTGCCCTTGATCTGATAGAACCCTTCATGAATCAGCTAGGAGTTTGGTCAAACACTTGGCGCCTTCTTTTTGCGCCTGAGAAAACTCAGGTGGGCTATTTCTGCCGCAGGCATCGTTGGCAAGCGGATGCTTTCCGTAGGCCTCATTTTCTGGGCATTTCGTTAGACTGGTCTCCCTTTGTTGATCTGCTTGGCATCAGGCTTGATCATGACCTCAGCTTACGTGCTCATGCTTTCCGATGTGCCGAGAATTGGGCCCCAGGCTCCTCAATTTCCAGCGCTTGTGTTTCCATGTTAAGCGTTTTCCTGTTTGGATTGGCACGTTGCTGTATAAATCATTGATCAGAAGTGTCATCCTCTATGCAGCTCCCATTCTCCTTCACGCCTGTGAAGCAGCATGGGCACGCTTGGATCGAGTTGAACGGCGTGCACTACGCGCAGTTCTAAAATCAACCTGGCAGGGTCTTCCGATCCTGTCCCTGTATCGCCGTGCAAGAGTCAATCAGCTCAGGGTTGTCGCTGCGGACACGGCTGCCAAATTCATTGTCCGGCATGCGGTGGCGAGAAACCGCCATCTTCTACAGACCATCGTTCCTATCATCCGCCAACGTCCACGACTGGTCCACCAACATGGGCCCTTGGAGCGGCTGTGCGCAGTCCTAGAAGGCAGGGAGAGGGACATTGTCATCAACTTTCTACAATCGTCTCACATCCTGGACGAAATCCCACTGCCTTCTGGTGTACCTCCAACGATCCCCAGGCCTTTCGAAGGTCTCAATCTGATCGACCTGTAAGGCGCTTTCTCAATCTCCTAAAGCTCTATCTTCGCCGGGGTATGTAGCTCGGTGGGGTGCCGCGGTGCCTTGCAGTGACAGGTGTCGCTGCTAAATCGCTTCGGCACCCTCAGCTCCCCATCCGTCCTGCTGTCTCCAATCGAGAGCAAAACCCTGCTCCAGCGTCTCCAATCTACTGCCGGAGGTTCTCAACGCTTAGGGTCTCCCCTGCGAGGATCTCAACGCAAAGATCTCCCTTCGTCCAGCTGTCTCCGTCCTTGAATATCCTATAAATCATCTCCAAAAGGAAGGAAAACTCTTCAGGTGGAATTCGCTGATCAGTGCCATTAATGAACTTTATGCTCTGTAAGCAACATAAATCTATTGTACTTGCTTCGGCCCACGGGCCCTTCAATAAAATATTATACGTTGAAAGCACCTGTTCCCGTCCGATCACAGAAGTTAAGCAACGTCGGGCCAGGTTAGTACTTGGATGGGTGACCGCCTGGGAATACCTGGTGTTGCTAACATTTTTGTCTTTTCAGACCAAACTATCCTTCAGGATTTCAGTAGTATTTCCGAGAAGTAGTCCAACTTGTATATTTGGGTCAATTGCAAAACCTCATCGACCATCATTTACTTCCGTATAAGTGAAAACATTGACAGGCATTTGGAATCTCCGATTTAAATATGGTTCTTGAAAAATCATCGGAATCACTTGCATCGGGACATTATTATAATGTTGCACCTTCATTTAAATGACAGACCAATACAAAACACACTATCCACAGCGAATACAGCCAGCACCAACCTTAGCACGTTATCGATTCTCGGCTCTTCGAGCTAAGATCAAAAGTGTATTATCTGTTCTTTCTAGTTTAATCTCTAGAACGCAGTCCAACGGACTGCATGGAGATTATCCGATTTTTGTTATCCGGAAGGGAGGTAGAGGCCTGCCTCGCCCCTTCCCCGGGTTGACCTCGTATTGCAGTACCGCGAGGAACAGCCCATTATTCAAATAAAAATAAAGTCTCCTTTCCAGCATCAATCAAAGACTATGTCTTTTTCAATTATTGCCATGTGAAAGACGTTTCCGATAACGAGTCAACTAGCTATGACGTAACATAGACATCTCACCGCGGACAATGATATGCGACTGAAGCTGTCAACTTCATTCCCACATCAATGAAAACAAATCCGTTGTCAATTATCAATCAGTGGTCGGAGGATGAGTAGTAAGCAAATGACAAACACTCGACCGGCGCCCCCCCCCTCTGGAACGGCAGAGTGTCGTGGTCGGCCGCCGTGGTGCTTCGGGTCTGAGTCCCCCCCCCCTCTGGAACGACAGAGTCTGTCGTGGTGTACCGGCCAGGTGGGTTCACAACATGTTCGCTGACTCTCCCCCCCCCCTCTGGAACGACAGAGTGTGAGACTCGGATGTGTTGGTCTCGTATGGGTTGACGTGACCGACCGCCTAGGTTGACGTGGCCGACCGCCTAGGTTGACGTGGGCGACCGTCTAGGTTGACGTGGGCGACCGTCTAGGTTGTCGTGGATGGTGAAATGGCTGCCAGATTCGGATTCAGCGTAAAATTCTGCATCGGTAGGGTGAGTTTCAAGGCAATTGGCGAGAAAAAATTTTTCTTCAAAATTTTAACAGAGTTAGAATTTGGGACGTTTTGGTGTGTAGCGCCCAAACGAAGCATCGGATGAGAAAACGGAGGCCAGATTCGGAATCTACGTGAAATTTTGGGTTAGGAAGGATGTTTCCAGCGAAATCGGAGAGAAAAAATTTTCGGCTGACGTCCCCCCCCCTCTGGACAGCTTGCTTCGATTTTGGCTTCTAGTGGACGGATTTTGTCGTGCGATAGCTCGTTTGAAAGCTAAGAGTGAGACAAATTCAGTGAAAGAATCGGCTTGTTCCTATCTGTCTTCGTTTAGATGTGAGACGCCATTTAAGATTTTGGGACATTGGTGAAAAACGACAGAGTTAGAATTTGGGACGTTTTGGGCTGTAGCTTCAAAACGAAGCATCGGATTGGAAAACGGATTTCAGATTTGGAATCAGCGTGAAATTCTTTATCTGTATAGTGAGTTTCAAGTCAATCGGAGAGAAAAAATTTTCAACATTTTTCGAAAAAACGACAGAGTTAGAATTTGGGATGTTTTGGTGTGTAGCGCCCAAACGAAGCATCGGATGAGAAAACGGAGGCCAGATTCGGAATCTACGTGAAATTTTGGGTTAGGAAGGATGTTTCCAGCGAAATCGGAGAGAAAAAATTTTCGGCTGACGTCCCCCCCCCCCCCTCTGGACAGCTTGCTTCGATTTTGGCTTCCAGTGGACGGATTTTGTCGTGCGATAGCTCGTTTGAAAGCTAAGAGTGAGACAAATTCAGTGAAACAATCGGCTTGTTCCTATCTGTCTTCGTTTAGATGTGAGACGCCATTTAAGATTTTGGGACATTGGCGAAAAACGACAGAGTTAGAATTTGGGACGTTTTGGACTCTAGCTTCAAAACGAAGCATCGGATTGGAAAACAGAGACCAGATTTGGAATCAGCTTGATGTTATTGTCCAATGAGGATCATCATCCAATGAGAATCAAGCATTTCTTTATAAATAGCGAGCCTTCCACAGTGAGAATCATTCCATCGTTGAATCACACGAGTGACGGACGCACATTTTCTCTCTCTCTAGTTCCCTGTTCTATTACCCAACTAAAATGGTAAGTCGCTACTTCCCTCCCTCTCCTCCCTTGAACGTAAACTTAATACAATCTTTTTTCATTTTCAGGCATCTACTCCATCTGCTGCACTAGTAGGACAAAATGGCGGTCAAACGTTACAAGGTTCGCTACGGTCAGATCATCTACAACTGAGGCCAGTGGAAGAAACATCCAAGGTACATAATCCTACACCGCTACAGCGTAAATTTAAACAAGCCTTGCGTTATGATGATCATAGCGTAGTACTCCAAACGGGAATGCTCCCTTCCACGGATGTCAAGATAATGCACAATCAGTATGGGGACTACATACTGATCCCCGTGAGTCCGTACATTCGCCACCAACTTGATATTATTGAGGAGTACGTGACATTAAATATGGACATTCCTACTCCTCTTGCTCAAGAGTGGAAGGCGAGAGATGACAAGGATACTCCCTATAGAAAGATTTGGGATGGTAATCACATTTGCCTACCGGTATCACATTGGTGTACTTACTATAAGAAGGATGGAGATCATTCAATACCCATCAGATGTGATGAGCTCGGAGAAGGTACTTGGGATATCCTTTTCAAAGTGAATGGGCTATATTATGGTCGACACAAGGATAATAAAATAGCCTCTCTCTCCATGCATATGGAATCCATTTTATATATTCCGAAACCACCCAACGTGGACGACATAATTGATCAAATCCTTAACAGCAGTGGTACGAAGCGCAAGTCGGAGAAGAATGCTACATCAAAACGCAAATCAAAGAAGGAGAATTACTAGTCCTTTCCTAACTCTACCCTATGACAATTCGCTTATGTGCTTTGAGTGTCGTAGACGTGGTCTTATTAGATACATTTTACTTCTTCGTTGCCATCATATCATTTGTGTATTTTGTCGTGAAAAGCATCGATGTAATTCTTCATTTTGTAATATGTTATAGAACGCTTCCTTAGATGTGTAAATTTCCGTTTTAGGCTTCTATCATCATTTTTATGGATTGTGAGGGTGAACCTGTACAGGAGCTCAGTGCTATTGCTATGAACAATTGGACATATCAGATTGTTAGTGTCTATCATCAACATGCCAACTGTGATCCCAATGTTGATCAATGGGCGAGAAAACACATTCATGGACTTAATCTGAAATATTTGCAAGACTATGGCTTTTCTTGTGAGAGTGCTCTTCTTATTGACTTTAAACGATGGTTAGCTGCTTTCAATGTTATACGCATCTTTTGTAATAATCCTGGTAAGGAGAGGAAAGTATTTCCCAATCTAATCATTGATGATATTTTGCTCCCGCCTTGGGATAGTAGAGTGAATCAACATTATCATGAAGTCACGAAACGTTTTAAGGATTTGTGTGTTCCTATTTTGTCTGTTCGTTGTAGTAGCTACGTTCATAACCAATGCTTCTTTCCTCCTTACCTCAACACTGCCAAAGTCCTGTATGGTTATCATTGCTCGCTGTATGATAGTTATCAGCTGTATCTATTTTATCTCTTTCAAACCATTGATTTATAATGCATGCTTGTTACCGTTATTCAATAAATGTTACTATGAGAAGAGTTGTTGTTTTCATGCAATGGATGGGTTAGTTAAAGGGCGATCATGTCTTTCTCAAACGACTGCGGAACATTACGTTTTCATAGGCAAAGTTTAAAAGGAGCTGTTCAAGATTATGTGATAAATTTTCATAAAGATGAGACCGACATCGAAGCAGTGGTAGATGATGCTAGCACTCTATTTCTAGAGTTAATGAATACATTCTCTGATAGCATTGTCATGGCGCGATTAGTTGCGAAAATTAAGTTTAGTCATTTTGGAAAGGAAGAGGTGGAAAGTCGCTCTTTCCATTTTGCTTCTTATTCAATGGAAGTGGTAGATCACCCCGAAGAATTTTTTAAAAGACATATGATAAAAATTGCTGAACGTCTTAACGCATTTAACCATCATGGTAGCAGTCTAGTGATTGAAGCGATTTCAGATATTCACATTCAACTTTCCATAAAGAAAAATTGAAAATGCAGTGGTACTTGATTGTAGCACAACTGGTTTTCGAGCTATGTCTGCTCACTCTCGAAGTATATTCCTTCTGTACATGCGTCTATTATTTAGAAAAGGCTAGCAAATTCATATCTTCAAAAAGACTTGCTATAGACATCAGTAACGGTGAAACTATGTGTTGCGATGTATGTAAGCGAAAGGATGGAAATGAAAAGCGCATCTTCAAGAGATGTAAGCATGCTTTTTGTCAACGCTGTTTCATACGTAATTGCATTCAACTTTGCCAATGTAACCACTGTGACATTGCTCATTTCGAGTGTCACTTATGTCGCAATAGTTAGTACCTATGCAAATGTGGTAAAGATAGGTTTTAGCAAAGACTAACACGGAAAATGGCGAAACGTAAAATGACGAAACGTAAAAGTCAAAAGTTTTCTTCAGCCATTCAAGCTCTCCGACGAATGAAAGCAAATCAGCGATACAATGCTATACGACATGCTAACGATAAATTCATTTGTGAAATTATTTCTCATGTGAGGAAGTTGAGGACGAAGAAATTAGCACCAAAACAACGAAAGTTACTTAAGCGATATGCTACGAAATTGCGTTTCATCTCCAATCCTAAAGTCGCCCTTCAAAGAAAGAGGAAAACTCTAACACAAAAGGGCGGTTTCCTTTCAGCAATACTTCCAATGATAGCTCCTGCCGTGGGCAACCTATTGGGAAATATCTTTGGCTCTAAGCGTTAATTATGCAAATGTTGAGTCTCAAAGTAATAAAATGGATTTCAGACTTCAATGTGATAAAGTTCTGACTGTATCAGGTCCATCTCATGCAGGTAAAACTGTTTTCACGCTGAATTTATTGGATAAAAGAAGGGAGTTGTTTAAGGAACCTATCAATCGAGTGATTTGGTGTTATGGTATTTATCAACCGTCGCTGTTTCAGGAATTGCAAAGTCGCAACTTTATTCGACATGAAGGAATTATTCCAGTGGATAAACTTCAGTCTAATGATGTTGTTGTATTGGATGATTTATTAAAAGAAAGTAAGAATTCAAAAGATGTTACAGATATGTTCACTCGCGCAGCACACCATAAAAGGTGTTTTATCATCTATATTACACAAAATTTGTTTCCTGATGGAAAAGAAGCTCGTACACGAAACCTGAATACACACTATTATGCTATTTTCAAGAATCCGCGAGATAAAAGTCAATTTGAAATTTTAGCGCGACAAGTTGCACCCAGAGGATCAAAAGCCTTAATTGAAATTTTTCAAGCAGCTACTGAAAAACCATACGGTTACTTATTCATTGACTTTACGCAAGAGTGTCCGGAAGAATTTAGATTTCGAAGTGATATTTTGAAAACTCCCATGATTATCTACAAACTATGAGTTCTTATTCTCGCATGATTGTTATTCCTCAGGATGAATATGTACAATTGACTGCCATGCAGCAAGTAAAGCAACCTCTTGCAAATCAAATGTATAGGAAAGAAATAGATTATCAGCAAAATGTTCACATCAAAGATCCACATCGTGCTGTATTATTACAATCGGAAACTGTTGAGCAATTGAAAAACTTGAAGAATAAGATGCGTGACTCTGTATCGACTGCTACACCTTTAGCATCTCGCGCACATGCCATATCTCTTTTCAACAGTATTGAACCCCATCTCAATGTAAATGATAGAGGAGAAATCATTACAGATGAAAATAAAGTGATTGATGCTTCACGTTATGAAGACTTGATTCAGTATGCGACACGTAGAAAGCGCCGTCAGGGCTATGTTCCACCTGGTTGGTCATACTTTCTTAAACTATTGAAAAAGCATAATGTGCCAAAATTTGCTTTAAATAATGAGACATTGAAAGAACTTGATTCAACAGTGGCTACTACTCCAATGCTTCAGGCGATGAAAATGCCAACAAATTGGTTTAAGACGTCACCTGCTACATCCCCTCCCACACTCACTAAGCAAACAAGAGGAAGAACTCGACGTAGATCTACATCGCCACTAAAACTGGTAAAAGGAAAACGTAAAACAGCTCCTCCTAGGAAATACATGTTCTCAGACTATTAATATGAAGCAGATGTGTTGCTTGCCATGTAATGAGCCGCCAGAGGTGAATGTCGTTGTCACTTGCACTTGCTGCGCCAGCTCTCATAATGAAACCCCTAAGCAATGTGAACACGATCGCAAAACCGCTAAAGCTAAATGCTGCAGTTGTTGTAAATGTAGAAAGGCAAGAAAGAAAAAAGATGAGAAGGAGGAAAAAGAGTCAGCCGTCATCGACTGAACGTTTGAAGTCAATCTATTATGATGTAAAACATCCGGCAGGATTTGCATCTATCAAGAAATTATCAAAAGCGAGTGGTCTTCCACAATCACAAGTGAAACGATGGTTAAAGGGTCAGGCTACCTATACACTCCACAAACAAGCGAAAAAGAAGTACCGCACCCGCCATTATATTGTTCATGACATCGATGAACAGTGGCAAGCAGATTTGTGCGATGTTGCCTCCATTTCAAAACATAACTCGGGCAATAATTTTATTTTAACCGTCATTGATATTTTCTCGCGTTATGCGTGGGCTCAACCTTTAAAAACTAAAGAAGGGAAAGGAGTAGCAAAAGCATTCCAAACAATTTTTCGAGAAGGTCGCATTCCAAAAAGAATTCAGAGTGATCAAGGAAAAGAGTTTGAAAATCAGCATGTGACAAGATTATTTGAGAGGCATGACATTGAGTTGTTTAGTGTAAAGAGCGCTTATAAAGCTGCACTCGTTGAACGTTTTAATCGCACATTAAAAAATCGCTTGTGGCGACATTTTACTGCCAACTTGACACAAAATTGGACAAAGGTTCTACAAGATACACTCCATGCCTACAATCACTCTATCCATCGTTCTATTGGACTCAGACCAGTAGATGTAAATGCTGACAATGTAGATAAAGTGCGCGAATCATTCCAACGTAAACGCACTCATGTGAAAAGTGATGTGAAAATTGGCGATAAAGTTCGTATCTCAAAAGTGAAAAGTGTTTTTGCTAAAGGGTACCTTCCGAATTGGACAGAGGAGGTATTTACAGTATCAAGGATTAATCAAAAAGACTCTCCGACCACCTACAAGTTGAAAGATTACGATAATGAAGAAATTGAGGGTAGCTTTTACCGCGATGAGATTGAGGTAGTCACTGAAAGTGAAACATATTTGGTAGAGAAAATCATTCGATGTAAAAAACGGCAAGGTGAAGAATGGTGTCTTGTTAAATGGGCTGGTTATCCTTCAAGTATGAACTCTTGGATGCGTCGTGCCGACATCTTTCATCTAAGTGATCGACAGTGATTCATGCAAAGTTGTAACTAACAATGTTTAGGGTTTGAGCTATGAATCCAACTGCCTCATTTTATTCACGACCCTCCTATGTAAGTGGCGGAGGACAAATTTACATCGGTGCTCGCCGCCAACGTGGAGGTAGCATACTTGGTGCACTGAAATCTGTTGTAGCACCTCTCATATCCAATGTCGGTAGATCTTTAAAACGAAATGTTTTAAGTAATGCCGTTGGCTTTGCTGGTGATGTTGCTAGTGATCTTTCCAGAGGTAGAAGTTTCAAGAGCAGTTTTGTTGAATCGTGGGAAGGAACGCGGTTTAAAAACATTGAAGCAGACCATTGCTGGTGTTACTCAAGGAAAGAAATCACCTAAACGAATGAATAAAGGAAGGAGGAAACATCGCGGAGCTGGTAAGGTGCGATCTTCAGTCAAAAGGCATTCACGCAAACGTCGCAGAGGCTCTAATCATTCATCAGGCGCTAAACGACGACGCTGCTATAACTTCTAATCATGGAGTGTAAAACTTCCGGTTTTTGTTTGTTCGATCAACAAGCCATACAGACAGATATTCTTAGTTCAAGTATTGTAGATTATCATCCTCGAACAGCTGAGAATGCTGGCCCCATTGAATTTGTTATTCCTGGTGGTAGTGATGACTACATAGATTTGAGTTATGCGATGCTTGATTTGAGGTTTAGAATTCAGCAAGCAGATGGAACTGCTATTGACGATGCACATAAAGTTGGACTGAACAATTTACCATTGACTACATTACTTCGTGATGTTTCTCTAACGATTGGAGAGCAGCAAGTGGAAGGTGGTCAAAGCGATTATCCCTATAAATCATATTTCAATCATGTATCACAGTTTCATCCAGCAGCACAAAAAAGTCATATGGAAGCCATGGGATGGTACAGAGATGAAGCAGGAAAATTTGATGTTGAAACAAACAGTGGCTTTGTAAAGCGATCTGCTATGATTAAAGATAGTAGAGTATGTCAGCTATATGGTCCGCTGAATTTAGACTTCTTTAGACAGTCAAAGTTTTTACTGTGTAATACCAGCATGCGACTCAAGCTGACATTGAATAAGCCTGAATTTGCGCTGAATGCATTTGCTAAAGTTGACAATTTTAGAATTCATGTGGAAGATATTGCACTTTACATTCGTCGAGTAGTACCGAATCCAAGTGTCATTAGAGGGCATGCTGAAGGCCTTAACCGCCAAAATGCCATTTACCCCATTCAGCATACAAAGCTTCTCACCTTTACAATTCCGAAAGATCAAAAGAGTTTCATGAAAGATGGCCTCTTTCCATCGGAAGCACCGAAGCTCCTCATGGTGGCAATGGTTGAAAATGATGCATTTAATGGTAATATAAAGAAGAATCCTTTCAATTTTAAACACAATCAGTTAAGTGAAATTGCTTTACGTGTAAATGGTGTGAGTCATCCTGGTCCACCCTACAAACCAGATTTTGCTTCAGATCAATTTATGCGCAGTTATGTTGATTTTATGGATGTCTTTGGCTTTTACAATACGGATGACACCAACGGACTTACTATGAAAGAGTTTAAGAGTGGATATACTATTTATGCATTTGATTTAACTGCTGACAGCGATATTAGTGCACCCTATCGTCAAGCGAACGTGCCTCATAATATTCGTTTGGATTTGACGTTCAAAAGAACACTACCTGAGACGATCAATGTATTAATTTATGCAGTCTTCGATTCAAATATTGAAATTACAAAGTATCGTGACGTGATTCTTCAGTATAATCGTTAATGAGTTGGTTGACTGCTGACGATATTAAGACTAAAGTGCAGCGTAATGCAGACGAAGCGACGTTGAAAGCTTTCGATAATGTCTATTCACTCGATACCTTACCACCTGCAGTAAATCACTATCCCATCTTTATTGTGCTAAACACTCATTCACAGAATTTAGGCGGTGAGCATTGGAAAGCGATCTTTATTGGAGAAGACCGACGTGGTGAACTATTTGACTCTCTTGCTCAACCTCCAAATATACCAACACAGCAGTGGTTGAGAAAACATACGCGTCAATATCAGCGAAATGAACGCATACTACAACATCCACTTTCATCAACGTGTGGTGCTTTTGTACTGTACTTCATCTTAAAACGTTTACATGTATCTCGATTTGCATCTATTATTCAAAACTTTTCATGTAATCCATCCTCTAATGAAAAAATGATTTGTAAGTTCTATCATGATTTGAAATAAAAACATCATGTTGGAAAAAATTGTTTTTTATTTTACAATCCGCTGGGTACGTACATACTCAATGAGATAGTCTAGGATCATATTTGCTTGTTCATGAGATTTTAGTCCAGTAATGATCACTTTACTATTATGAAAGATTGCCACATGCACAGGCAACCAACAACTAATGAGAGCTGCAGGAAAAAGTTCGGGTTCATAACACAAACTGTAACTGCTGGTACGAATCTTCAAAAATGATAGACTGTCACTCAATTGAGTAGAGATCACCATATTGTCCACAGTCAGATTCGACATCACACACCTCTCCCTCTTCCATATCCGACGTAGTAGTCTTTGTAGCTCTAAGCGCATTGACTGCGCCGATGAATGAGAAAGGGCGCCGAGAATCTGTACAGTCCCATTTGGGAAGAGTTGAAGATTCCGTGAATTGTTCATCTTCACCACTAACATTTGAGGACGGCCCGGGTAATACTTGCTGTTTGGAAGCTGTTGGCGTAATGTTGTGAGATCGATTTTGGTGTAGAGTCTGAAGCGACGGAGAATGTTGACGATGGTGTAGCGATGGCGCTTCATGATGAAAGAATGAGTAAATTGAGCGATGTACCTTCCTTTTATACTTTTCCCAACTACCTTGATGAAATGTGAAGTTAGTATGAAGTTGGGAATGATAGAGTTGAATTCGCCGATTGTTGACGCGCAGCCAGATGCGATTTCCAATACGTGAATGTCTTTTCATATAGAAGTATTTCAAGTCCTTCATGATATGATGTAGAGATTGAAAATGACGATAAGATAAAGCAAACTCTCTTCTCACATTTCCAGTTGAATCTTTGAAATAGACGTTTCGATCATGATCCGTTTCAATACGTTGTAGGGAATCTAATTTCCAACTCATGGTGCGTGGTAATCATATCTGATTAAGATTTGCATAGTAGGGCGATGAACTCACGACGAATAAATGTCATGATGGAGCGATGTATGTATCTTCTATACTTCTCCCAATTGTATTTGCGAAATGAGAAACAGTTTGCGGAATGAGAATGGTAGATTTGAATTTCATTTCTGTAATGTTGAAGCCAAACTTGATCACCCAAGGAGATGAATCTTAATGTTTCAAAATATTCCAAATCCCTCATGATATCATTGAGGTTGACAAATTGTCGCCATGTTAATGTAATACCTCTTGATGTATGACCATGAGAATTTTTGAAATGTACGTTTCCATCACGATCAACTCTGATATATTGTAGAGAGTCCAAAATCCAAGTCTTCATGATGTTATGCAAAGTTGCAGATTAGCAATATAAAAATGTCGTTTTATCATATTTTGCTTAGCAATGCGGCTACAAAGAGATTTACTAGTAATCGAGCCGCACTCTTTTCTACTCCCATTGATCATGCACAACAGCTAAATGGGAATTGGGAAGTGGGTGTCACTCAACTTGTTTATAGCAACTGTGTCTATACTTTTGATCATGAGGTGATGACTATTAATATGAGGCGTACAGCTGCTTATCAATGTGAAAAGGGGTGCCGAGTATACATTCCACAGTGGTCAAAGAAAGATCTCTTATCATGTAAAAAGTTTATATATGATTTCTTGAATAAAGCGTGTAAACATATTGTCCAATTTACTCCGCACAATGATGATTATAATTATGTACATCATGTAGTTGAGAAAGATTGGATTGTTGGTTTAAGTCCAAGTTTAAGAAATGATTTAGGCTACCTCGCTAGCGCCTTAACAAGCTATGATAATTTTAACGTTAATTACCACATAAGTGGTCATAAACAGTTAATATATCGAGAGGAAGCTTATTATGTAGATCTTATTCCAAGAAATGAGAAGACGTTGGTGAAGAAGATTGTGATTAAGCCAAGAAAGACAAACATGACTCCTGAAACATTATTGAAGAAATTTAATTATCTCCTTCGAGTTGATGGTAAACAAGTGGCAACATTGACTTATATCAAATCATCTAATCATATTGCAATAAGCAAATTAAATGATGATGATCTAGTATTAGTTTGTTCAAAAGATTTTCATCAGTTCTTACGACATCGTTCTGCAGCTGTTCATGGAAAATCTGATATGCAACATTTACCATGTGAAAGGCCAAATCAATTTGATACAGAATGGGCCGTATCTTTATACAGAAAGTGTGTAGAGCCTTTTGGTGGTTTCTTACATGAAACAAGAGTGTTGATGCCTCGCATTATTACTTCGGTTAAATTGGTTGTAGATTATTTAAATGAAGTGATTAATGAGCAACATATTTCATTTTCTGAAAAAGAAGGTACTTTGTCTCTCACTATAAGTGGAAAAGGTATTGAACTAATTATGGATAAAACTCTAATGGACATTTTGGGTTTTGACCAAAATATCTTTAAAAGTGGTACTGTAACCAAAGCTAGCGCAGACATGTCGCTATCGCGTCGTATTAACTATTTTCAGATATATTCCAATATTGGTGAAGATGTACGTGTGGGAGATGTTGAAGCTCCATTGCTAGCAATGATACCATACCAGCCAAAGAGCTGCAGTATTTTATCTGAGCATACTTTCAAGAAAGTGCATTATACAAAGCTGAAATCAAACTACATCCCACAAATTGATATTGCCATTTATGACGATGCTGGTGCGTTGATTCCTTTTCATAAAGATGCTGTGACAAGTATCACACTCCATTTCCGAATGAAGAGTTAATGCAAACGTATGCTAATATATTTTTCCAATGTGAATAATATGGAAAGTGAAAATAAGGACTCGTTTCTAATCTACTTGCCCAGTAATGCTTCTATGAATAAATTTCCCAAAAATAAACCATCAGACTATCGAGTAGAATTAAATCGCCCACTGCATTTAGAAGGTGAATGGGAGGTTGGCGTTTCTAGTATTTGCTATGATAGCAATATTCAGAATGTGAATGATTTGGAAGAAATGATATTGACTCCTCGCACCCATGATGGAATAACGATGAATAATGCATTTCAGTTCCCATACAATTTAACATCAGATGGAAAGTGGAACTATGAATGGATTCAGATAAAATCAGATTCTTATGAGCCATTTGGGAATGAGAAAATTATTAAGGCATTCAACAGTGGTAATACTTCCATCATGAAGAATAAAAATCAGAAAGCTTATGAGTTTACTATCTATCATTGGAGTGGGAGACAGTTCCTCCGCTTTCATTCTTTTACTAAAGGTCTTACGCTGAGGTTGGATAGTGAATTCTATCCGCATCTCGGTTTTGGTCATGGACTACATCTAACGTCAATTGCTACTGCAAATGTTAGAAAAGTTTATTCAAATCGAATCAACAAATTTCATTATAGATTTAAAATATTTGATGAAGATGTTGTAGAATGCGAAGAACGCATCATTTTGAAAAAGCGTGGTGTTCAACCTTTATCACTTATTGAGTTAGTAAAACGATGGAATGAGACTGTGGGTAAGAAGTATGGAGAGAAAATTATGGCGGACAAAAATAAGTTGGTTATTCAGAAATATAATGACAAACTTACAGTTTATTTCTCTCCAACCTTGCGTCATTTTGTAAGACATTATACACCTATTATTGGAAGCGGTGTGGTGTATGCTTCTCATGAATATCACACTAAAGCTGATTCAGTTAATGATGAATGGTGGGTGGACATCTATGGCGATCGCATCAAGAAAATTTACCAGTCTTATGAAGAATCTAAAGTTGCTATCAATATAATGCCGCGTCTATATCATACAGTTGAAAGCTTCATTCATGTAGTAAATCCTTATATACAACAGAAGTTGAAGCATGTGATGAAAAGTAAATATGATGTAAAGACACACCACATTTCGTTTTCAATTGAAAATCAACGCGTTGTTCTGAAACTGGGTGATGACATTCAATGTCAATTGAGTAAAAATTTGAAAAAACTCTTTGGTTTTTCAATGCTACAAACTGTGTTTGCTGCTGCGCATACGATTGGTATAGAAACACCAATGACACTTGATAAACATGAACAGCACCTTTACATTCAAAGTGATTTGATTCTACCTATTTCTGTTGGTGAGAAAAAAGAATACATTTTACGTGATTTCATTCATGATAAAGACGCTTCATATGGAATAGTCGAGAAGATGTTTGAATCTATTTTCTATCATCCCGTCGTCAAACAAACTATACCCTCTATTGCTATCAAAATTACCAATGGTTTACAAGAGTGCATCCATGTGAAAGATACTAAATCCCTCATAACGTTAGTGTTTCGGAAAACAAAGTGAAGTCATTGTGATATGTTTATTGAAATATGTACATGAATGTGAAGGAATAGACTTTATACAACATCCACTGAAAATATATACATGAGCGCACTTCAATAAACATTGTTATATACAAAAAGTCTTTTTACTTCGTGAAGGGTGGAAATATACAGGGATAGGAAAAATGTCTTTCAGTGGAAAAGTCATCACATGGGGAATGTACAGATGTGGACACATATTCACAAGGAAAAAAAAACAATCTCATGCGATACATAAAACAACAATGTTTATCTACAGAAATCAACATCAAAATACTAAGTTAAGGATGATTATGCTAAGACGTCTCCTGAATGTGGTAGTGTGAGTTTAATTCTTTTGGGTGGTGGTATGTTTGTGTCAGGATGTCCATGTGGAAGAGATATGTTGTGTTCTAACCAGCACCTCTTATCCTCCCATGCTGAAAGCGCCCGTTTCCTAAAAGTATGAGTTTTGATCTCATGCGACTTAGATTTTAAGATTGTCATATTGACAAACGTTATATTTTTATTTCTATAGGCTTTCCTGAAATTCTTATGTTTCATGTTAGAGACCAATGATCTTGATATGCCTTTAGCACGCTTAATACTATCGTCGCTATCCTTTAATTTCATAGAATACATTTTTGGACGGAGGAGAATCATTTCATCTATTTCCTTCCCTGCTGTCTCATCCTTAAAGCAGCCAAGTTTTGCCTTATTTTTGATGGAGTAGAGTGGATGATCAGCAGGATAATTTGATGTATCAAAATATCTTTCTAAAGATTTTCCTACTTCATTGAAATTTAAATCTTTTTGAGTGGTAATACCTAAAAAGAAACTATCTGTATCACCACCCAACAAACGAACCTCTTTTACGAGAGGACACGGTTTTAGTATTTTATAGAAGAGTTGATACATTTCAAGCTTGGAGTAATCTAGAACAGCTTGACCAATATAGATGGGTTTGCACAACTCAACTTCAGATTTTATCATTTTAATACCTACAAGATCCTCATCGATTATGTCTCTATCGATGAATAGAGGTGATGAGGTCAATTTGTGATACTTTTGATCATCATTAACTAGTTTGTAGTTTACGCGCTTTCTAACATCCTCCATCGTCTTACCAAATAGACTGTTGTTCTTATATTTATAGAAATCTTTTTCAAAGTTATTTTGGGCTAGTGCACGTTTCTGGCTGTTGCTATCAATATATGGCTTGAGGAAGGCTTTCTGTCTAAATTTAATAATGCGGTGAACTCTTTTTAAAATCATGCCCATTTCTAAATAAAATTTTAAGATGCTAAAGTGGACTAGATAGTTTTCTTTATCATATTGAGTGAGCAAAAGTTTGCGGCAAGGCTTATAGTCGGGTTGTCCACATGATTCTAAATCTTTATGAAATTGTTTCATAAAGTCGGAAAACATATCTTTGCTCACTTCACCTGATTCGGGTGCGAGTGGAAAATCTACGGTTTTATGTTTAATATTATTTGGATAGATTAGATCTATCTCAAAATAATATCCCCAATCACCTTCATCTGGAATTGCTAGTATGTTAGAAGGGTTGGAGAAATGTTGAATATCACTATCATCTAACCAGCTAAACTCAGAGTGAGGTAGCGGTTTGGATAATGAACTACCATACAAATTATTTTGGTCATAATACTTCAGATGGGTATGATCATTACCTACTGTTTCAGATTTTAACCTATGTTTATTTACAAATGTGAGACCACCGCGAATTCCTCGCTCAAATAAATTATACATCTCTGGATCTTGTAAGAGATGAATGGTCTCACCAGTCATTTTAAAAGCAGACTTAAATGACATGGCTGGTAGACTGACAAAGTGGACGGGATCTAACTTATCTTCTTCTAATGCCACTCGTCGAAACTCCTGAAATACATCAGCCAGCAAAAATACATCTAACTTAAGGTAGGCAATCATATATTCACCAAATGTATGGCAGTCAAATTTTATCCATGCATCTTGTGCATGATCATAATCTTCGGTCTTACATTCTGCGCCGGTCAAATCATTTTTAAATTTATCTATGGGCGGAAGAGAAGTCTCGCCGAGTTTACTAATCGCATCAAAATATGCATATGGAAAGACTCCTTTCCGTGTGATGACTTCATCGGTTAGATTTGGGTATTGTTTCTTAAGATTTTGTGTTAGTGGAAGAGACTTTAGATTTTGCACGAGAGAGGCCAGTGATGCAGTCATAAATTGGTAGGAATCTAAAAATTTTATATCAAAATAGACCGTCTTATTTTCTTTAGTTTTATCGACAGGCACTTTTGCTGTCATGGCCATAAACTTCTCTCTCGTTTGCGCTATTACATCAAGCTTCCACTCTTTCATTTGACCTAAACCTCCTTTTATTATCATATGGCTGTCGTAGCCCTTGAAATTGTGGAAAATGACGGGTAATGTACGCCGCTTCATCCTCAGCGAAAAATTACATTTTGAACAGAGTGCGTTTCTAAATTTAGCAGTGATGTGATCATGGTCGCGCACTTTCTTAATCTTATCATCGTCAAATGTTTTCCTACATTTGGGGCAAACGTTGCAACTATCAAATTTTGCTTGATCATCTGCTGTCATATGCAATGATCTGCGATAGAGTTCACCATCATGTTTTTGTTGAAATTTTACAGCCTGTTCGAGGAATTGTAGGAATTGGTAAATACAATCCTCACCTTGCCAGACGCGCATTTTATTTTGCCTACCCCTAAAGTGATCATGCCATACTTCATAGCAGGAAATGGCTGCTGGTCGATGGATGTTATCATCGATATAACATTCGATGTCAGCATAGATGACACGAAGAGGACTTAGTTCATCACCATTCTCTCTATATGAAAACTCCTTATCTTTGGGCATGCGCTCCATTTGCAGTTTACCTCGCTTACACCATTCGTAATGAGTTTCAAATTTAGTTTTCCTCCTAAAGTGGCGAATACATCTGTCGCAGTAATATAACTCTCTACTAGAGTTTTCTAAGTGGTGGTATAAGCGAGAGATTTTGGGAATACCACAGTAGTGCCATTCCTCACTATCATCCTGTTTTACTAATAACAGGTTTATTGTACGTTCATAACAACTCGAACGCGAGTTGTAGCGCACACCCTTCAATCCCTTTTCCCAAACATGGAGAACTATTTTGATGTTGTTCAATTTTTCAAATTTTTCTATATCTTTAATTTTCATATCGTCACTATTACAGTCATCGAAGTTTAATTCATTCTCCCACTGTTGATACTTACTCTTGCGGTATCGACTATTCTGCACATCATTATAGTGGAGAATGGAGAGGACGGCATACTTAAAACATTGCGATTCGCAATCTACAGAAATGACTGCTGCTTTATTTCTTAAATTTTTCGGAAGTTTAAAGGAGCCTCGACCACTATGATTTCCTAATAAACTGATTTTGATCATAGCGGTCTCAATACCATCAAAAACGAGTCCACTATCACGCTCGTTAAATTTATCTATATTTAATTTTAACCCTTGGATATGAAAATTTATCCAAGACTCACAGTCTACAACTTCGGTTGCAGGAGAGGAGGGTATGTGAAACTCCAACCTCTCTATTATTTGTCCAGTATGGTGGTCGATTTTTACATATTTTATTTTAAGATAGATGAGCGCCTTCATTCTAAAATTGTCTAAATTGTTGAAGAGCGCTTCTATCAATGATGAATTTTGATGAAACCATTCCTCAAAGTTAGCAATGGTTTCTGAGGAGTCCATCTGGTAGTTCCTCACTAAATTATTTATGGACACCTCAGTGAGTCGGATAGAGGAGGTACCGTTGGTGTAGGTATCGTTCGTGTGTGTATGTTGAAGTCTGTGCGAAGATAGTTCAAAACGTGTCTCGAAAGACTGAATGCATAAATCGCAAGAAAAGGAGACATCGTTAACAGAATCATCCCTACCTTCGGAGATTGATGCCGGCTTAGGTCTACAAACACCTCGCTTGATGTGTCGGATGAGATCACGCTTCCTCGTGAAGATGTGTCCACAGTCAGCACATTGCCGATCGTCGCATTCCCGCGACAATGTTGAGATGGACTCGCACGAGATGGAACTGGTATCACCTGAAAGAGAAATCATTCTTTCATCTCTGTTCAAGTCTCAGTGTATTGTTACAACCTACCTTGACTCAACAACTCTAAACTTTCCTCGAGAAGGGAGGGCGTTGGTGATGAAGTTGATGCCTGAAATTGAGGAAGATGCTATTAGCTACACGTTTGAGGGAGATGAGAGAGGAAATTTTCAACTTACCATTTGAACGAAATTATGTTTAAGCTTGATACTTCAACAAGATAGAGACTTCACTCAAATTTGAAATTCACTAAAGAGCAGTTCACTTGTACGCCTCAAATACAGAATTCGTCAGAGAACAGTTCAATTATGCGTCTCAAAGACAGAGTGAAATGATACGGATATCACTTTGCTTATATACTTTCATTCTCTTCATTCATTGGATGTTCATTCTGATTGGCTGCTTGTGTATACTTAAGAATTAGAAAACATTTCAAAGTCATTATTCACAGTCAACATGACAAGCCCTCCAACAACACCAAATACCGCATTGGAGTTCTCCTCTCCATGCTCAACACCAAAGGCGCTCGTTACACCAAATGCACCAAGAAAGGCGAAGGTGGAGAAGGTGTACCGACTGGACAATATACGAAAGTTATCATTACCAGCGGACGAGGAAGAGGAGAGTGTATGTGAGAAGGAGTGTCCCGACTTAACAGGCGTGAGGTGGAAGTATCTCCAGTACGATACTGACGATGTGATGGAGATGACCAGCAAGTCGCAGTTGCATCAAATATGGGAGTGGTACACCCCTAACTCCCAACCGCGAACCGTGGCGGAGTGGGCGTACATTGACAACGTGAGGGACGCTGCAGAAGAACGTTTAAAGCAGCTCAACTGTTTTTGTGATCTATGTGAAGTCAGACTCTGGGACGATATTGACGATGAAGACCTTTTAAAATACATGCCATAATAAATGTTTATTTCGTATTATCTTTGCTTTCATACTGACTTACTTGAATGGGGCTTTAGTGAATAATTTAACCATGTATACTTTTTCATTTGGAAATAGTAGCACGCTTAGTCTAACTTGCAAATCTTATAACATTTCATATGGGTGATAATGGTAGATGAAATAGTGTCAAATAAAATTAAGATAGCTTACACTTCTGATACAGGGATAGCAATCGACTGCGATCCATGTGTAAAGAGCTTGTTAGACTACGGATGGGGTTAAGTGGATGATTTAACCATGTATACATTTTCATTGGGAAATAGTAGCACGCTTAGTCTAACTTGTAAATCTTAAAACATTTCATATGGACGATGATGATAGATGAAATAGTGTCAAATAAAATTAAGATAGCTTACACTTCTGATACAGGGATAGCAATCGACTGCGATCCATGTGTAAAGAGCTTGTTAGACTACGGATGGGGTTAAGTGGATGATTTAACCATGTATACATTTTCATTGGGAAATAGTAGCACGCTTAGTCTAACTTGTAAATCTTAAAACATTTCATATGGATGATGATGATAGATGAAATAGTGTCAAATAAAATTAAGATAGCTTACACTTCTGATACAGGGATAGCAATCGACTGCGATCCATGTGTAAAGAGCTTGTTAGACTACGGAAGAGAGAAGTGTGTTATGTTGCGTGTGGCGCGTGAGTGTCCTCCCATTTCATTCCATTCATTATTTTTCTTCCCCTCTGCATTCCATATCCGAGGATATGTGGCGGGCTTGGGACCGCTTTAGCTGCATTAGAAGGTTGGCCCTTAAAAGAGCCCATGGGTCGTTCTCCGTCCACCGACACTCCTCTCACTTCTGCAAAAACTCTGAAAGAAAAAGAATAGGAGATTAGATGAGCTACAAAAATGATCATGTTGAGGAAGCTTACTGGGAACTTTCTTCCGAACTTTTCGGACGACGAAGTCTTCGAGCTGACCGGTAACGTCCATGCTCATGTGGAGACAGCGGACTCCGTCGCCCTCATAACACTGCTGGGTTACGTTGGGATCATCCGTGATGGTTGGGGCGTCGCAAATATTGTTCTCAAAGAGGGGAAGATGGACTTCATACACTCTTCTTTTTCGACACTTCAAACGCTCATGCAGTCGCTCCACTTCACCCGTCAACCTCTTATTAATGACCTTCACCTCCTCCGTCTCCTTCACCACGCTTCGCATCCGCTCTATCTCTTCATCCTTCCTCGACACACTCGCCCGCAAACTCTCCACCAAACCTGCCTTCCTCATCAACTCGCTCCTTTCCGCCATCCATTCCTTCTCCTTCTTTCTCAAGCTCTCCAACTCTTCCCTTGTTGCCCTATACCCCTCAACCTTCACCTTCAGCTCATCATTCTCCTTCAAAACCTTTCTATTGTTACTTTCCAAAGCCATCACACGATCCTTCATTCTCACAAATACCTCCGTGTCATACGCCTCTTGCTGCCGTGGCGATGACGCTGCCATCGGCTTAGCCACTTCCTCCCCCTCCCACTCTTCCTTCAAATCCGCTATGTCTCCAAACAAATCTTCCATCACCGCATCCAAATCTACATCATCCTTCTTCTTCTTCATATTCGCTCTCAACTCAACTTCCTCACTCGAACTCCCATCACTCGAACTCCCCTCACTCGCATTCCTCACCACTTTCTCCCCAATCACGTCCTGAATCGTGGCCACCGCCTTTCTCACCTCTTCCCTTTCCAACAACTCTCCCTCAAACCATGCCTTGAACCCCTTCTCTCCGATGTTCCCACTCTCACACTGCAAATGCGCCTTCATAAATTCCTTCTCATCCCCCATCACACATTTCCGACAAGACACACACAACCTCAACATCACTTTCCTCTCATGGCCCATCGTCCCCTCTTTTTCTTTTAAGTGTTTCTTGAGTTCGCTACCTCTAGCAATCTTTCCACAGCTACACTTGCCCACCAACATCTTGGCATTACTCGCTTTTGTCATGATAATTCTGTAAAGATAGAGTAAAATTTGATAGCAAGTGTTTATAGGATACTACTTGCTGATATGCATTGAAAGACTAAGTCACCAAACATTTGATAGCAAGTCAGCAACCGTTTGGGTGTTAAGCTCTTGAATCCGTTACAGGCGTTACTCAGAGGGGATCTTATCCCAGCTCCAAGGCCTCGACCCACAAATCCAACCTCGATCGGACAGAGCGTGCGTCATATCACTGTGTTGGTATCCGGGCCCCAGTTTTGACATGAAAACCGGTGGAGTTATTTACAAGAGGAAACGACCCAAGTCACAGAGACTCATAAACGACTGCTTTTTATTCAAAAACTTTAATTATTATCATTAAATATGAATTTAAATTTTTCAGTATTTTAGTACTACTCATAAAACGTTTATAAGTAGTCTGTCACCTTCAGCATAGCAAACGCTGTCGAATGTTTTTTGAATCAAGTCTAAAGGACTTGTAGAAGCAAAGTTATAGCCGTTTGAAGATTTCGGCCTACTATCATCAAATGGTCAGTCATGCTATACTGACTAACCTATAAGTCTGACACCTTAGCTGATATCAGCAATGTAAAGTCAGAAGTCCGATATCGGACCTCAAGAGAAACGACTTACCTGTAGTCAGTTTCTCAACTTAGTGAAATTCCTCTCCCGATCCCGTTCTTATATACCCTGTGAATATGCAATCGATAAGAGGGGGGGGGGACGTCAATGAAATTTCAAAATTTGATGAAAAATGTTTTGGTGACGGTCCCAGGTCGAAATTCCACACTTTGGAAAATTTTCAAATTTTTACCCATACAAAGTCACTCTGACACTTAGGATTTTTTCAGGTAAGCGAGCTCCGACCTAAAATCTTGTAACCGCTCTAACTTTTGAACGAAGACAGATAGGAACAAGCCGATTGTTTCACTGAATTTGTCTCACTCTTAGCTTTCAAACGAGCTATCGCACGACAAAATCCGTCCACTGGAAGCCAAAATCGGAGCAAGCTGTCTAGAGGGGGGGGACGTCAGTGAAATTTCAAAATTTGATGAAAAATGTTTTGGTGACGGTCCCAGGTCGAAATTCCACACTTTGGAAAATTTTCAAATTTTTACCCATACAAAGTCACTCTGACACTTAGGATTTTTTCAGGTAAGCGAGCTCCGACCTAAAATCTTGTAACCGCTCTAACTTTTGAACGAAGACAGATAGGAACAAGCCGATTGTTTCACTGAATTTGTCTCACTCTTAGCTTTCAAACGAGCTATCGCACGACAAAATCCGTCCACTGGAAGCCAAAATCGAAGCAAGCTGTCCAGAGGGGGGGGGGACGTCAGTGAAATTTCAAAATTTGATGAAAAATGTTTTGGTGACGGTCCCAGGTCGAAATTCCACACTTTGGAAAATTTTCAAATTTTTACCCATACAAAGTCACTCTGACACTTAGGATTTTTTCAGGTAAGCGAGCTCCGACCTAAAATCTTGTAACCGCTCTAACTTTTGAACGAAGACAGATAGGAACAAGCCGATTGTTTCACTGAATTTGTCTCACTCTTAGCTTTCAAACGAGCTATCGCACGACAAAATCCGTCCACTGGAAGCCAAAATCGAAGCAAGCTGTCTAGAGGGGGGGGACGTCAGTGAAATTTCAAAATTTGATGAAAAATGTTTTGGTGACGGTCCCAGGTCGAAATTCCACACTTTGGAAAATTTTCAAATTTTTACCCATACAAAGTCACTCTGACACTTAGGATTTTTTCAGGTAAGCGAGCTCCGACCTAAAATCTTGTAACCGCTCTAACTTTTGAACGAAGACAGATAGGAACAAGCCGATTGTTTCACTGAATTTGTCTCACTCTTAGCTTTCAAACGAGCTATCGCACGACAAAATCCGTCCACTGGAAGCCAAAATCGAAGCAAGCTGTCCAGAGGGGGGGGACGTCAGTGAAATTTCAAAATTTGATGAAAAATGTTTTGGTGACGGTCCCAGGTCGAAATTCCACACTTTGGAAAATTTTCAAATTTTTACCCATACAAAGTCACTCTGACACTTAGGATTTTTTCAGGTAAGCGAGCTCCGACCTAAAATCTTGTAACCGCTCTAACTTTTGAACGAAGACAGATAGGAACAAGCCGATTGTTTCACTGAATTTGTCTCACTCTTAGCTTTCAAACGAGCTATCGCACGACAAAATCCGTCCACTGGAAGCCAAAATCGAAGCAAGCTGTCTAGAGGGGGGGGGGACGTCAGTGAAAATTTTTTCTGTCCGATTTCGCTGGAAACATCCTTCCTAACCCAAAATTTCACGTAGATTCCGAATCTGGCCTCCGTTTTCTCATCCGATGCTTCGTTTGGGCGCTACACACCAAAACATCCCAAATTCTAACTCTGTCGTTTTTTCGAAAAATGTTGAAAATTTTTTCTCTCCGATTGACTTGAAACTCACTATACAGATAAAGAATTTCACGCTGATTCCAAATCTGAAATCCGTTTTCCAATCCGATGCTTCGTTTTGAAGCTACAGCCCAAAACGTCCCAAATTCTAACTCTGTCGTTTTTCACCAATGTCCCAAAATCTTAAATGGCGTCTCACATCTAAACGAAGACAGATAGGAACAAGCCGATTCTTTCACTGAATTTGTCTCACTCTTAGCTTTCAAACGAGCTATCGCACGACAAAATCCGTCCACTAGAAGCCAAAATCGAAGCAAGCTGTCCAGAGGGGGGGGGGGACGTCAGCCGAAAATTTTTTCTCTCCGATTTCGCTGGAAACATCCTTCCTAACCCAAAATTTCACGTAGATTCCGAATCTGGCCTCCGTTTTCTCATCCGATGCTTCGTTTGGGCGCTACACACCAAAACGTCCCAAATTCTAACTCTGTTAAAATTTTGAAGAAAAATTTTTTCTCGCCAATTGCCTTGAAACTCACCCTACCGATGCAGAATTTTACGCTGAATCCGAATCTGGCAGCCATTTCACCATCCACGACAACCTAGACGGTCGCCCACGTCAACCTAGACGGTCGCCCACGTCAACCTAGGCGGTCGGCCACGTCAACCTAGGCGGTCGGTCACGTCAACCCATACGAGACCAACACATCCGAGTCTCACACTCTGTCGTTCCAGAGGGGGGGGGACTCAGACCCGAAGCACCACGGCGGCCGACCACGACACTCTGCCGTTCCAGAGGGGGGGGGCGCCGGTCGAGTGTTTGTCATTTGCTTACTACTAGGATGACGAGTCAGCATTCTATGACGCAACAGAGATATCCCACACACTCATGACAATCCATGATATGCGACAGAACGCATCCGTCTATTGTGTATTATCACCTGTTTTTATTCCAAACCACCGGGCAGTATAGCTGCTGGCACCGAAATATGACTATCTTGGAGAGACACAACGGCCGTACCCCTGCCGCCTCCTGGGTGGGGCGACGCACCAGCCAGCCACAAACACAAAACTGCTGCTGGCTGCTGTTGCAAGAATAGGAAAACGGCATCGATACACGTGTAACGTAGCTTCCATTTCCCTTCCTCCTTCTTTTCTTTATTTTAGAATAGGCCTTGCGGCCTGTCAAAGACTCGACGATCGCTTGGATCATTTGATGCTTACCATGCAATTATTGCAATAAACACCAAATTTTTGTTCAATAAGTTTATTGTACGGCTATGACCGAGGCCATAGCCGTCTTCGCTATCTGCGGTACTTGTTGTGTGTCTTTTGTGTAGCGCATGCGTGTGAGGGTGTGTGTTTAACAATAAAAGAAGTATGAAACAATAAAAGAAGTAATAAAAGGTAGTTCATGTAAAGTCATAAAAGTCAAATCAGTATTTACAACTATTTACAGGAAGTATTTACACTATTTACACTGGGGTTGACAGTTTTGTTAAGGCGGGCGCAGGTCGTTGTTGCGGAGGTGATTTCGGATTCGGTCTTGTTCAGCTATTGGTATTAGATGGTACGCTGACATGAGCGGTGTTGTTGAGTAAGCCAGGCGGACATCTCGCGGCTGTGGCTGAAGGTGCCGGAGTATGCGGACGTTGTTCGCGTGTACGTATCTTTTGAGCGTGTTGATTGCGGCTGTCTGGTACTGGTTGATGAGTGGCTGCACTTGTGCCTTTTGATGTAGTCTTGGTAGCGGCGTTCTCCGGTGTGACCTGGTTGCCGCTCGAAGGCTTTTGTGGTAACTCTGGGAAAGAAGTCGCCATGATGTTGGTGGAGCGCGAAGGAGGAGAGGGGCGGCGAAAATGATCTTGGGAGTGATGAGTGTCCGGAGGAGAATGCGACCAACGTACGGCGGAATGCTCCCGTTTCTTTGCAGGAGAAAGCGGAGGGTGGTCGTAGGCTCCTCGATGCTTTGGGCCAGGGCTTTGGCATATGGTGTGAAGGTCAGGCCTCGGTCGATTGTGACTCCAAGTAACTTGACGTGCGACTGTGGCTGTATCCTGTGTTCTTCTATTTGGAGGGGGGGGTAGCGATTGTCGGTTTCGGTTGCGTGTGAGGTATACCAACTGCGTCTTGTTTGGCTGTACTTGGAGGCCTCTTGTGCGCAGCCATGGGACGAGGATTTCCAGGTGGCTTTCAATGCGGCTGACGGCTTGGGATGGTGTTGCCGATGACGAAGTGATGGCTATGTCGTCCGCGTAGCAATATTGTGTGACCCGTGGGTGACCGGGGGACGGCGCCGCTGACAACAGGAGGTTGAAGAGCGTCGGAGACAGTGGTGAGCCTTGGGGGACACCTCGTGTTGGTGTTAGGGTGGCGCCCAGCTCTTCTCTGAAGCGAACTTGCGTGGTCCTACCACTAATCAGGGCGTGGACGATGGCGGTGGCTGTCAGGCAGTTGGTGGCACTCCGTACGCTTTGTATCAAGCGTTGATGGTCTACCTGGTCAAAGGCCTTGTAAAGGTCTATTGAAACGAGGGATGTTGTGTTTCCAAGGTTAAAGGCCTGGATTGCTGCCTCACTTATGCCTACCAGTTGGTCGGTGGTGGAGTGACCTTCTCTGAAAGCCAGTTGGTTGGGTTGTAGAATGTTCTTTGCCTCCATATATCCCAGCAGTTGTCGATTAACGTAAAATTCGAATACTTTAAGGATGGTGCAGCTCAGTGTTATTGGCCTGTAATTCTTGATGTCTGAGACGTCTCTGTCTGGCTTCGGTATCATGCTGATCGTAGAGCGCTTGAGCGAAGATGGGATGTGTTGGAAGTGGAGGAAGTCATTGTACAGTGTAACAAGTATCTCGTGGACCTCTGTCGGAGCATTAAGGAGGAGCTCATAGGGAATTTGGTCCGGGCCCGGAGAGCGTCGTTTCCGTACTTTGGTGAGGATACTGAGGAGGCACGTTAGGGAGATAGGCGGGAAGATGGCGTTGCTTGTACCGGATTGTGTCAAGGAGGTACGGTTGGGGGTGGATGATGACGTCTCTAACAGTCTGCCCATTTCCGAGGTGAAAGCGGCAGTGATGTCCGCAGGTGTGGTGAGAAGGTTGCGGCTGTTGTTAGGGTCTCGGACCGGTTGACAGGAGGAAATACGGTCTCCACGGAAACGGCGTTTGATCTCGGTCCAGAAGCGAGGATGTTTTGGTCCATCGGCGATGGCGCGTATGCGGTCTTCCTCGATTTGGTATTTTACTGACTTGATGGCTTTTGTGATACTTTTGTTAAGTGCATTGATGTGTCGCCTTAGAACTGGGTTCGGTTCAAGGGAGTATTGTCTTCGAAGGGATCGACGTGTGCGGATTTGTTGGAGGACTCCAGCGGGAAGGCGAGGATGGTCAGCAGTCGACGGGCGACGAGTTGGTAGGGTCACTGTAGCCGAAGACAGGATGAGGTCCGAAACCGCCTGACACTTTGTTTCGACGTCCTCAATGCGATCGGAGGCCGTTGGGGGCCAGAAGGCCGAAGTGCGGGCAGCTTCATGTAGGTGGTCGTGGTACTGCGTGTAGTTAAATTGAGGGGGAAGGTACCATCTGGTGCTGGGTACAGGCGGCGTACGGCGTGTTGCGGGCCCCCAAAACCCGTAAGGGTTGTTGGGTCGAACTTGAGTCACGACAGGCGTGTGGTCCGACCCCACGTCCGGGCCTGTGTAGCAAGATTGGATGAGGGGGGCTATGGCGTTGGTGCCAATTACGTAGTCGAGACAGGCGACGTACTCGTATGCCGTATGGTGGAAGGTGGGCATGTTGGTGTCGTTCATAATCGTCAAGTCATGTTGGCTGACGTACTCGTACAGGCGTCTGCCGTTGGTGTTATTTTTGGGTGCTCCGAACGATGTATGGGTCGCATTGAGGTCACCCATTAACACGGCTGCATTGTCCGCAAAAGCGAGGTCCAAGAGGTGATTATTTATTGGACCGTGGTTATTTGGAGGTGGGGCGTAGTAGGAGCTGACAGTGAATGACGTGCGAAAGAGAGCGTCATTGGAGATCGATACTTGAATAAAGGTTTGGCCGTTTAGCTCCAGTTTGTGGACCAGGCAGTGTTGGAGGCTTTGGTGAACTAGTAGTACATGGCCTGGTCGGCCTGTTGTATGGACAAACCCGTACATGCAGAAGTCGGGAAAACTTTGATGTACCTCAACGTCGTCCGTGTGGCGAGTGTCTTGGAGGGAAACCACCAGGCAGGTGTTGAGGAGGGGCGAGAGTTCTGGTAATCGGGAACGTAGGCCATTGACGTTCAGGTGCAGAAGATGATGGCGTTTTTTAGACATGGTGGGATAGGAGTTGGACAAACGAGGTGATGTCTTGCTGCAGTTGGGAAGGGACATAGTGGCGGAGGACCTGAAGGTAATTTAGTAACGTGCCGATGAGGTCATTGAGTGCCGTTGTTGGCCGGTGTGGGGGCATCGCGGGTCCGGTGCGTTGTGGGTTCGGTAACATCGTTGGTCGGACAGCGGTGTCGGAGAAATGAGGCCTTGTGTCGTGTGGACGTGGCAAGAGCGTAGGCGGCCGGGTGGTCGCGGGAGGTGAAGGCGGTTGCCAGACTGTGGCTGGATTCGCCACGCTGTAGTGATTATGCAGAGGATGCACCACGGGCAACGGTCGTGGTAAGCGGGCTTCGAACGAAGCCGCCTGGGCATAAGTGCGGGTAGTGCGGAGTGCCATTTTGATCACCTTGCACCCGCCGAAGGTGGCCGAGTGTGGGCCGTTGCAGTTTGCACATACAGCGGCAGTTGCGGTGCAGTTTCGTGCAAGATGGTCGTAACTGGAACATCGGCGGCAACGCGGTGAGAGGGTGCACGTCTTGGTAGTATGTAATGGGCTGTAACAGTTTCCGCATAGATGGGTTGGGGGAATGGATTGATTGGCCACGTACTGAGTCTGTAAGTTGGGAGCTATGGAGATGCGGTCCCGGGGTAACTTTTTGGCGCAACTGGAGCTTATCCGAAGGCGTAGGCGTTCAATAGGTGTCGTCCAGTCGTAACGATCGGCTATGGGAGTGGAGGGTGAAGTGTTAGGGCGTCTCTTGTGTAGCCGATTGATAGTGGTGACCTTAATACCGTAGGTGGCTTGCAGGTGCCTGCTTACATCCGCGGCTTCGGTGCTCAAGGGGACTCGAAGGATTGTAAATTCCCTTTGGGATGCCAAGTAGGAGGGGATTGCCGTTGATCTAGGAGGGCGGACTTCAGCTTGGCTTATAGATGATGGAAGAGGCCTATTCAAGACAGTCTGTGCTGATTCTGCCGTTGGACATATGACTAAGAAGCCCGAACCATCACGGAGTGGGCGTGGATGAACCGTTCGCAATTCTGGAACGTCATAATCGTGGAGCGCAGTTAGGAATTTTGGAAGACTGAGGGCCTGTAGTTTGGTGAACACCAGTTTGCGATCAGCTGATGGTAGCCGATGGTTGCGATCAGCTGATAGTAGATCCGAAAGCTGAGTGTCGTGCGGGACTACGATGGTCAGGTCATTATCGGTATGCAGTTGTTGTTTGGTCGGGCGGTCGTCAAAAGCTGCCGCAAAAGTCCTGGGGCTTACGGTGTGCATAGTGCTGTGGCTGGAGGGTGGCGAAACTCGCGGCGTACTGTTTGAGGCCTGGGCGGAAGTTGTGCCAGAGGGTCTACCAGTCGATCCGGGGGAAGATCTAGGCGTCCCGACTTTTGATGAATGGCGCCCGGGAAGATGTTGGATGGACGGAACGGACTCTAGGCGTTGCAACATTGGGGTGCCTATTGCAAAGGTCGTGTCCAGCGGTTGGTATGTGGCGTGGACGGGGTGACAATCGTTGTCAGCCGACGCGGCGCGGCGTTGGGACCTCGTCTTCATTGGTGAAGGCTCCGGCACGGGGGTTGTCGGGGCAAGCCCAGACATAGAGGCGAAGAAGGACCGAGAATGAAGGAAAGGGGGTGCGCGAGGGGAAAAGTCAAAGACAACTGAAGGTCCGTCCGAGAATGAAGGATAGGTAGGGCACTGGTAGAGTATATCACAGAGGTGGAAGAGCTCCTAAGAGGAAATGATAGGTGTTCGAGTAGTACAAAGAGGGGGAAGAAAGTAAGAGAACAATAGCACCTAGTGGAAGCAATAAGTGATGAAGGTAGGGAAGAGGAATATATAGTACCTACAGTGGACAAAGCAGTAAGGAGTAGAAGAGAGAAAGATGTGAAAAAGAAACGGACAAAGTAGGGGAAGAGTCTCAAGAGTGAATTGTAAAGTTCGCAAGGCCTAACCCCGATCTTAGGACTCGTTGTCCGAAGATCCCAAAAACTAACAAAGATACTAACAAACTTGGGGCTCGGTGCCCGAAGACAAAACAAAGTTAAAAGGTCAGTTAACAAAGACTACTTAACAAAAACTACTTAAAAAAAAAAAAAAAAAAACTTACTCGTGCCTGAAGTTTGTTGGCTCGCACACTCTAAGTGTGGCCAAGAGAAGGCGGCGTCGAAGCGAGCCCTCTCCTATCGGAGTCCTTACCCAACGAGGGTGAGGGAAGCCTTGCCGTCAAAGGGCTAGTCGACTCCGCGGAGCCGACGGCGAGCCTCACCCAAGCCGGGGATTCCTCAGGAGAGAGCTGCTGCTAGTTCGTACGAACCGCGGACAGCGCACCCTCTCTCGGACTTAACAGGACGAGGTCCTTGACCGCAGACTAGGAAGCGGTGCCGAAAGCTGAGGTATGCCGTAAACTGCTACCAATAGGGTAGGGTCTCGCAAATTATCAATTCGTAACGAATAACAAATTTTTGAGACCGTCAAATACGGCAAAGAAGCACGGGCGGACCTCTGCTATCCATTCGATTTTCGTCAACTTCTTCAAATTGGCGAATTAGCTTTTTAAACAAAGTTAAAGAATACAAAAGAGAAAACGACAACTGCTTTGAAAACATTTTATTGCGACATATCAAAATGATGAATTACGATTTTTTACATCATATTGATACCTTCATTTCGCTTCAATCTCCACATGATATGCTCAAGGTCAGTATTCACCTCTCACTACTAACAACGGTAGTAGCAAGAATAAATCTTTTAATTCAACCAGGAGCTGAAAATTAATGTCACTTTACAGTAGACAACACCATGAATATGGATGTCTGTCGTTAGCGACCATACCACGTTGAAAGCACCTGTTCCCGTCCGATCACAGAAGTTAAGCAACGTCGGGCCAGGTTAGTACTTGGATGGGTGACCGCCTGGGAATACCTGGTGTTGCTAACATTTTTGTCTTTTCAGACCAAACTATCCTTCAGGATTTCAGTAGTATTTCCGAGAAGTAGTCCAACTTGTATATTTGGGTCAATTGCAAAACCTCATCGACCATCATTTACTTCCGTATAAGTGAAAACATTGACAGGCATTTGGAATCTCCGATTTAAATATGGTTCTTGAAAAATCATCGGAATCACTTGCATCGGGACATTATTATAATGTTGCACCTTCATTTAAATGACAGACCAATACAAAACACACTATCCACAGCGAATACAGCCAGCACCAACCTTAGCACGTTATCGCTTCTCGGCTCTTCGAGCTAAGATCAAAAGTGTATTATCTGTTCTTTCTAGTTTAATCTCTAGAACGCAGTCCAACGGACTGCATGGAGATTATCCCGATTTTTGTTATCCGGAAGGGAGGTAGAGGCCTGCCTCGCCCCTTCCCCGGGTTGACCTCGTATTGCAGTACCGCGAGGAACAGCCCATTATTCAAATAAAAATAAAGTCTCCTTTCCAGCATCAATCAAAGACTATGTCTTTTTCAATTATTGCCATGTGAAAGACGTTTCCGATAACGAGTCAACTAGCTATGACGTAACATAGACATCTCACCGCGGACAATGATATGCGACTGAAGCTGTCAACTTCATTCCAACATCAATGAAAACAAATCCGTTGTCAATTATCAATCAGTGGTCGGAGGATGACGAGTCAGCATTCTATGACGCAACAGAGATATCCCACACACTCATGACAATCCATGATATGCGACAGAACGCATCCGTCTATTGTGTATTATCACCTGTTTTTATTCCAAACCACCGGGCAGTATAGCTGCTGGCACCGAAATATGACTATCTTGGAGAGACACAACGGCCGTACCCCTGCCGCCTCCTGGGTGGGGCGACGCACCAGCCAGCCACAAACACAAAACTGCTGCTGGCTGCTGTTGCAAGAATAGGAAAACGGCATCGATACACGTGTAACGTAGCTTCCATTTCCCTTCCTCCTTCTTTTCTTTATTTTAGAATAGGCCTTGCGGCCTGTCAAAGACTCGACGATCGCTTGGATCATTTGATGCTTACCATGCAATTATTGCAATAAACACCAAATTTTTGAGACCGTCAAATACGGCAAAGAAGCACGGGCGGACCTCTGCTATCCATTCGATTTTCGTCAACTTCTTCAAATTGGCGAATTAGCTTTTTAAACAAAGTTAAAGAATACAAAAGAGAAAACGACAACTGCTTTGAAAACATTTTATTGCGACATATCAAAATGATGAATTACGATTTTTTACATCATATTGATACCTTCATTTCGCTTCAATCTCCACATGATATGCTCAAGGTCAGTATTCACCTCTCACTACTAACAACGGTAGTAGCAAGAATAAATCTTTTAATTCAACCAGGAGCTGAAAATTAATGTCACTTTACAGTAGACAACACCATGAATATGGATGTCTGTCGTTAGCGACCATACCACGTTGAAAGCACCTGTTCCCGTCCGATCACAGAAGTTAAGCAACGTCGGGCCAGGTTAGTACTTGGATGGGTGACCGCCTGGGAATACCTGGTGTTGCTAACATTTTTGTCTTTTCAGACCAAACTATCCTTCAGGATTTCAGTAGTATTTCCGAGAAGTAGTCCAACTTGTATATTTGGGTCAATTGCAAAACCTCATCGACCATCATTTACTTCCGTATAAGTGAAAACATTGACAGGCATTTGGAATCTCCGATTTAAATATGGTTCTTGAAAAATCATCGGAATCACTTGCATCGGGACATTATTATAATGTTGCACCTTCATTTAAATGACAGACCAATACAAAACACACTATCCACAGCGAATACAGCCAGCACCAACCTTAGCACGTTATCGCTTCTCGGCTCTTCGAGCTAAGATCAAAAGTGTAGTATCTGTTCTTTCTAGTTTAATCTCTAGAACGCAGTCCAACGGACTGCATGGAGATTATCCCGATTTTTGTTATCCGGAAGGGAGGTAGAGGCCTGCCTCGCCCCTTCCCCGGGTTGACCTCGTATTGCAGTACCGCGAGGAACAGCCCATTATTCAAATAAAAATAAAGTCTCCTTTCCAGCATCAATCAAAGACTATGTCTTTTTCAATTATTGCCATGTGAAAGACGTTTCCGATAACGAGTCAACTAGCTATGACGTAACATAGACATCTCACCGCGGACAATGATATGCGAGTGAAGCTGTCAACTTCATTCCAACATCAATGAAAACAAATCCGTTGTCAATTATCAATCAGTGGTCGGAGGATGACGAGTCAGCATTCTATGACGCAACAGAGATATCCCACACACTCATGACAATCCATGATATGCGACAGAACGCATCCGTCTATTGTGTATTATCACCTGTTTTTATTCCAAACCACCGGGCAGTATAGCTGCTGGCACCGAAATATGACTATCTTGGAGAGACACAACGGCCGTACCCCTGCCGCCTCCTGGGTGGGGCGACGCACCAGCCAGCCACAAACACAAAACTGCTGCTGGCTGCTGTTGCAAGAATAGGAAAACGGCATCGATACACGTGTAACGTAGCTTCCATTTCCCTTCCTCCTTCTTTTCTTTATTTTAGAATAGGCCTTGCGGCCTGTCAAAGACTCGACGATCGCTTGGATCATTTGATGCTTACCATGCAATTATTGCAATAAACACCAAATTTTTGAGACCGTCAAATACGGCAAAGAAGCACGGGCGGACCTCTGCTATCCATTCGATTTTCGTCAACTTCTTCAAATTGGCGAATTAGCTTTTTAAACAAAGTTAAAGAATACAAAAGAGAAAACGACAACTGCTTTGAAAACATTTTATTGCGACATATCAAAATGATGAATTACGATTTTTTACATCATATTGATACCTTCATTTCGCTTCAATCTCCACATGATATGCTCAAGGTCAGTATTCACCTATCACTACTAACAACGGTAGTAGCAAGAATAAATCTTTTAATTCAACCAGGAGCTGAAAATTAATGTCACTTTACAGTAGACAACACCATGAATATGGATGTCTGTCGTTAGCGACCATACCACGTTGAAAGCACCTGTTCCCGTCCGATCACAGAAGTTAAGCAACGTCGGGCCAGGTTAGTACTTGGATGGGTGACCGCCTGGGAATACCTGGTGTTGCTAACATTTTTGTCTTTTCAGACCAAACTATCCTTCAGGATTTCAGTAGTATTTCCGAGAAGTAGTCCAACTTGTATATTTGGGTCAATTGCAAAACCTCATCGACCATCATTTACTTCCGTATAAGTGAAAACATTGACAGGCATTTGGAATCTCCGATTTAAATATGGTTCTTGAAAAATCATCGGAATCACTTGCATCGGGACATTATTATAATGTTGCACCTTCATTTAAATGACAGACCAATACAAAACACACTATCCACAGCGAATACAGCCAGCACCAACCTTAGCACGTTATCGCTTCTCGGCTCTTCGAGCCAAGAACAGTCGAGGAGGAGACGAGCCGTTCCACTGACGGCCGCCTGGTGAACCGAAGGTTGGCAAGTCGCTGGAGAAGAGTGGAGAGAGCCCTGTGGAGAGAGCCCGGAGTACCCACCTGCCGCTGCCCTGACGCTGTCCCTGCCGCTGCCCCTGACGTTGGTTTCCGCTGCCGCTGCCGCCCTGTAGCAGCCTGCCAAGAACAGTCGAGAAGGAGACGAGATCGTGAGTGGACATCTCGTCTGGAGAACAGAAGGTCGTCTGGCAGGCTGCTCACACACGGCCGCACGCCTCAGCCCTGCCACTGCCGCTGCCGCCGCCGCCGCCGCTGCCGCTCTGCCGCCACCTTGCCCAGACAAGTCGAGAAGGAGATGGACCGCCACTCTGGTGCATCTGGAGAACAGAAGGCCGGGCAAGTGTTGGCTCAAGAGCCGCCGCCGCCGCCGCCGCTGCATCTGACGCTGCCCCTGCCGCTGCCCTGACTCTGCCGTTGCCCTGCTCCCGTCGCTGCCGCTGCCGCCCTGTAGCTGCTTGTCAAGAACAGTCGAGAAGGAGACGAGATCGTGAGTGGACATCTCGTCTGGAGAACAGAAGGTCGTTTGACAAGTCGCTGACACAGGGCCGCACGCCTCAGCCCTGCCGCCGCCGCTGCCGCTCTGCCGCCACTTCGCCCAGACAAGTCGAGAAGGAGATGAACCGCCACTCTGGTCCATCTGGCGAACTGAAGGCCAGGCAAGTGCTGGTTCAGAGCCGTGGCCGCCGCCGCTGCCCCTGACGCTGTCCCTGCCGCCGCCGCTGCCGCCCCCGCCGCCGCTGCTGCTCTTGCGACCCCAGTGACTCTGACTTTGCTCCTACTCACCCGTCACTGAGTAGAAGCATTCTCCCGTACCCGCCCTGCCGCAGATTCCCCGTGCTACGGTCGCGTTCCTGCTCAAGAGCACTTCTCCGCGTGCCGGATTATCTACCTTCCGCCGGATGAGGCCGTCTCGACGAGTTCTAGTGCGCACCACACACCCGGATGACACCGGCATCACTTATTTTTCTGCATGGTTGGTTGGGGGAGAGCACACTCCCTTCGCTGGACAGTGCATTGGAAAAAGCGTACGTCTCCCCCTCCTGTAGAGGTAGGAGTTGCGTAGCCCGCACGCAGCACCTTCAGCCAGCCATGTTTCTTTGCCACTCTTTCGGCATTCCTTCTGTCTTCTTTTGGGGCCCTTATAGAAGCCCACGAGAATATAATCTTATTTTCTCAAAAGTGTAGTATCTGTTCTTTCTAGTTTAATCTCTAGAACGCAGTCCAACGGACTGCATGGAGATTATCCCGATTTTTGTTATCCGGAAGGGAGGTAGAGGCCTGCCTCGCCCCTTCCCCGGGTTGACCTCGTATTGCAGTACCGCGAGGAACAGCCCATTATTCAAATAAAAATAAAGTCTCCTTTCCAGCATCAATCAAAGACTATGTCTTTTTCAATTATTGCCATGTGAAAGACGTTTCCGATAACGAGTCAACTAGCTATGACGTAACATAGACATCTCACCGCGGACAATGATATGCGACTGAAGCTGTCAACTTCATTCCAACATCAATGAAAACAAATCCGTTGTCAATTATCAATCAGTGGTCGGAGGATGACGAGTCAGCATTCTATGACGCAACAGAGATATCCCACACACTCATGACAATCCATGATATGCGACAGAACGCATCCGTCTATTGTGTATTATCACCTGTTTTTATTCCAAACCACCGGGCAGTATAGCTGCTGGCACCGAAATATGACTATCTTGGAGAGACACAACGGCCGTACCCCTGCCGCCTCCTGGGTGGGGCGACGCACCAGCCAGCCACAAACACAAAACTGCTGCTGGCTGCTGTTGCAAGAATAGGAAAACGGCATCGATACACGTGTAACGTAGCTTCCATTTCCCTTCCTCCTTCTTTTCTTTATTTTAGAATAGGCCTTGCGGCCTGTCAAAGACTCGACGATCGCTTGGATCATTTGATGCTTACCATGCAATTATTGCAATAAACACCAAATTTTTGTTCAATAAGTTTATTTCCGCCTAGGGCCCGGAGGCCCCCCGGCGCTTCGTTCTCTGCGGAATGGGTGAACAATCCATGAAATGATGAGAAAACACGAACGAGTGATCAGTACAAAAAAAGAGAACACTAGCATTAGCCGATAAGTTAAAAGATGAAGTAAAACTATGTACAACGATATGTGTGCTGTAAAAAGAAACAATGTATACATATGTACAATAGGCGAAGTAGTATGTACAGTATATACAATATGTACAGAGTCAAAAATGAGTCAATATGTAATTAGTCAAAAAGCTTGTAAGCGAGGCGGCAACAGCTCAAAGGTAGCCAAGAGGGGGGACTGATTGTATGGCAGGCGTAAGTCCCTGCCTTGCGGGCGCAAATGTTGGCGCACTGAAGGGTCCCGGCCAGAGGCCCAGCGAAGGAGACACTCTACCGCCCGATCACGATAGATAATGTCTATGGTAGGCGAACTGGCGATGGCGTATAATCGTTCCAAAGGAGTTCTTCGATGGCTCCGTGTAACTGCGCGTAGACCCTTACAGTGAACTTGACGAAGACGCCTCCAGGATGATGGCGGAGCTCGAAGCAGAGCAGGGGCACCATAAAGGATCCGAGGAAGTACCAACGTATTGAACAACAACCGACCGATGTACTGGGGAATCTGGCGGTGAGACTGCATGAGGGTACGCAAGTGATGAAGAGGAGGCTGACACTGGCCAACCAAATACTTCACGTGAGCAGCAAACGACAGGTTGGAGTCCAAAGTAAGGCCCAGAATCCTCGCCGTTGGGGCAGGAGAAACAGGATGTCCATCGATCACTACCGCAGGCAAGACTGGATGACTACGCCGACGCGTGAGGTAAAGCAGAGTGGTCTTCGTTGGTTGTAGCTGCAATTCGTGCTCACGAAACCATACCGAGAGATGCTCCAGATGGCGACGAGCCCGACGCCAAGTATCGAGGTGGGTCCCCGCCGCTGAGGTGACGGTTACGTCATCAGCATAAAAGTACTGTCGTACACTGTCATGTCGAGGGGTCGGCGCCGAAGATAAGTACAGGTTAAATAGAGTGGGCGAAATCGGGGAGCCCTGAGGGACTCCCCGAGTCGGCGAAAAACTGTCTGTGAGAGGGTCCAGGAAGCGAGTACAGGTCGAACGTGCGGTCAGAAGGCCTCTCACCAGGGCTACCGTGCGAGGGCAAGAGGTGACGTCCATAAGCCGCTGCAACAAGAGGCGGTGGGACACCGTGTCGAAAGCTTTGTTCAAATCGAGAGATATAACCGCCGTCGTTAGTCCGAGGTTAAATCCCTGCACGCCGCGTTCTATGATATCCACCAGTTGAGTATCCGTACTTGTACCAGACCGAAATGCAAGCTGCGTTGGGTGAAGGATGTTATGAGTTTCCAAGAATTGAAGGAGATGATGGTTTAAATGAAAACTCGAACAGCTTAAGCAGGGTGTTGCTTAGAGTAATTGGCCTGTAGTTGCGTATATTCGATAGGTCGCGATCAGGTTTCGGAACCATCGCCGTTGTGGACGACTTCATCTTGGCTGGAAAGTGCGCTGTTGCAAGAATAGAGTTATACAGGACGACCAGGAGCCGAATACAAGATGCCGGCGCATGAATCAGGAACTCATACGGCAGGTCATCGGGTCCAGGCGACCGTCGGGACCGCACACGCTGCAGGAAGTGCCGGAGGTCCGCTTCCGTGACTGCTGGGAAAACAACTGAGTCCACTGGATGCACGTCGAGTGGCGGCAACTGAGAAGGGTCCGACGTCAACTCACAAAAGACGGACTGGAACGCTCGCGCGATGTCCTGTGGTGTTGTTAGGAAACGCTGTTGGTCCTGCGGATCGCGCACAGGTGGCAGGATAGCGGCAGACGGCCGGAAGCGACGGCGGACCTCGTGCCAAAATCTCGGATGAGAAGGTCCCGATGCCACCGCCGCCACCCGGTCGGTCTCGATGGAAGACTTGACAGAGGCAATTTCACTGTTGATTGTCCTTTGTAGCTGATTTTTTTGAGACCAAATTTTTGAGACCGTCAAATACGGCAAAGAAGCACGGGCGGACCTCTGCTATCCATTCGATTTTCGTCAACTTCTTCAAATTGGCGAATTAGCTTTTTAAACAAAGTTAAAGAATACAAAAGAGAAAACGACAACTGCTTTGAAAACATTTTATTGCGACATATCAAAATGATGAATTACGATTTTTTACATCATATTGATACCTTCATTTCGCTTCAATCTCCACATGATATGCTCAAGGTCAGTATTCACCTCTCACTACTAACAACGGTAGTAGCAAGAATAAATCTTTTAATTCAACCAGGAGCTGAAAATTAATGTCACTTTACAGTAGACAACACCATGAATATGGATGTCTGTCGTTAGCGACCATACCACGTTGAAAGCACCTGTTCCCGTCCGATCACAGAAGTTAAGCAACGTCGGGCCAGGTTAGTACTTGGATGGGTGACCGCCTGGGAATACCTGGTGTTGCTAACATTTTTGTCTTTTCAGACCAAACTATCCTTCAGGATTTCAGTAGTATTTCCGAGAAGTAGTCCAACTTGTATATTTGGGTCAATTGCAAAACCTCATCGACCATCATTTACTTCCGTATAAGTGAAAACATTGACAGGCATTTGGAATCTCCGATTTAAATATGGTTCTTGAAAAATCATCGGAATCACTTGCATCGGGACATTATTATAATGTTGCACCTTCATTTAAATGACAGACCAATACAAAACACACTATCCACAGCGAATACAGCCAGCACCAACCTTAGCACGTTATCGCTTCTCGGCTCTTCGAGCTAAGATCAAAAGTGTAGTATCTGTTCTTTCTAGTTTAATCTCTAGAACGCAGTCCAACGGACTGCATGGAGATTATCCCGATTTTTGTTATCCGGAAGGGAGGTAGAGGCCTGCCTCGCCCCTTCCCCGGGTTGACCTCGTATTGCAGTACCGCGAGGAACAGCCCATTATTCAAATAAAAATAAAGTCTCCTTTCCAGCATCAATCAAAGACTATGTCTTTTTCAATTATTGCCATGTGAAAGACGTTTCCGATAACGAGTCAACTAGCTATGACGTAACATAGACATCTCACCGCGGACAATGATATGCGACTGAAGCTGTCAACTTCATTCCAACATCAATGAAAACAAATCCGTTGTCAATTATCAATCAGTGGTCGGAGGATGACGAGTCAGCATTCTATGACGCAACAGAGATATCCCACACACTCATGACAATCCATGATATGCGACAGAACGCATCCGTCTATTGTGTATTATCACCTGTTTTTATTCCAAACCACCGGGCAGTATAGCTGCTGGACCGAAATATGACTATCTTGGAGAGACACAACGGCCGTACCCCTGCCGCCTCCTGGGTGGGGCGACGCACCAGCCAGCCACAAACACAAAACTGCTGCTGGCTGCTGTTGCAAGAATAGGAAAACGGCATCGATACACGTGTAACGTAGCTTCCATTTCCCTTCCTCCTTCTTTTCTTTATTTTAGAATAGGCCTTGCGGCCTGTCAAAGACTCGACGATCGCTTGGATCATTTGATGCTTACCATGCAATTATTGCAATAAACACCAAATTTTTGAGACCGTCAAATACGGCAAAGAAGCACGGGCGGACCTCTGCTATCATTTCTATTTTAATCAACTTCTTCAAATTGGCGAATTAGCTTTTTAAACAAAGTTAAAGAATACAAAAGAGAAAACGACAACTGCTTTGAAAACATTTTATTGCGACATATCAAAATGATGAATTACGATTTTTTACATCATATTGATACCTTCATTTCGCTTCAATCTCCACATGATATGCTCAAGGTCAGTATTCACCTCTCACTACTAACAACGGTAGTAGCAAGAATAAATCTTTTAATTCAACCAGGAGCTGAAAATTAATGTCACTTTACAGTAGACAACACCATGAATAATGGATGTCTGTCGTTAGCGACCATACCACGTTGAAAGCTTGTCGAGTGCGGTCGTCTCTGATTGCTGCTCTTATCCGTTTTTCTCTGTGTTGTTATATTGGCATCGTAACTTCGCTCACAGACGTCGTTCGAACTTGCGGTCTGCATCATCGGATTCAGCGCGTCGAGAAGGTCAAGAAAAGTTAAGTATTAACTACTTTTTTCCTTGTCTTTTCGTGTTGCTGATACATTTTTAGTTGTTATCGTAAACTTTGACTGCTATTTAACTCCGCTGTGACTGCGGTTAGATTTTCCTTCCCTATTGAGCGCACGGGTGTCGATAGCCTGCTTGTTCCTGCTCTGTGCGTCGCTGTGTGCGTGCGGCTGGCTTGTGTGCAGTCTCGGGCTGTAGTGTGTTTGCGCTAGCGTGCTGCATACCCTATTGTCTCGTTTTCTGATTCGATTCATTCATTGAGTTAGCTGTCTGCTGTCTTCAATAAAGGGCAACCAGTGCAGTGCTATTAACAGTGATAAATAAAAACATCGAGTGCATTCTCAGACTGTTTACAGCTGATTGATAATTAATAAGATCAAGTAGATTATCCCTAGCTGTGTTTAATATTATCTGTCCGTCTGTATTGAGTATTGAGTAGTGAACATTGACTACTAATTGCCGACAACTGAATAATATCATCATAATTAATATCTCATTTTTAAATTGAACTGATATCTTGCATCATTCTGTTACATCTGTATTGACTGATTTTGTCATTGATTGCTCTTTTGTTTTCTTCCGTTTGGTCCTTCATCTTGAGTAAGCAGTCCAATCCTGCCCTGTCTGTTTTCTTGTCTTCGCTTTAGTTCCTGCTCTTGTTAGCTTCTTCATCAGCTTTCTTTGCTAGTTCAGAGTTCCGGGTGCAGTTGATAGGCTTTTCTCGGCGACTTTCTTTCTGCGGTTAGAGAGATAAGTCAGTCTTCCCGGTCCCAGCCACTTCTGCTTCCTACGTCTCTCCTTGAAGAGTTTGTCTTCCTTTGGCTCCTTCTTGACTTCCTCTAGCGCTGGGTTGGTAAACAAACGTTTTACCAATCCGACCAGCGACTTCCAGGTATAGTCTTGAAGTCTTCGTTTGTTTCCTGTAGGACACTAGCACAGTTTCATTTTCAGTGGGCCTACATCAATTTCTGTGGCCAAAATGGCCACTAACGAACAAAAAATCCCGTTCGTAAACAACCTGAACCGGGCTGCGACCAAAAACAAGCGCGCCCGTTCCGCCAGTCCAGGCATCTGCGCATCGCCTCCCCACAAACAGATCAATCAGGCGATCTCACCTGCCAGCAGCGCCGAGGACATTGATGCTGACCATGATGCGGATCCGTGATGAGCTGCAACCGGAGTAGTAACAAAAGTGTCACCTCCGAGACAAGCTGCCCGGAGCCACCACACCACCCTCCGCCCGCACGCGATAACATCAATGAGTGGCTGAACAAAACAAAGCCAGCCACGGAGTCCAATCGTTTCTTCCTCCGCGACTCAAACAACAAGTGGCGAGGGAAGTTTATTGATCTGATTCAATTGGTCCGGGAGACCCTCCCAGGCATCCAATTCAAAACGTTCCGCCCAGTGGAAGGCGGTTTTCAAGTGACCTGCACGGAACCTGAGCTGCTCTCCACTTATTTTGAAAAAGTGTCGACGCACTTCCAAGGCCTTGTGTTGGAACAAGTTTCTGCTAAAGCTGCCATAAAGCCTGTGGATGTCACCCTGCGTGGAGTCAGCACAGCAATATCCTGTGAAGATATCCTATCCGACCTAAAACAACAAATAGGTCAATCAATTGTTTCCGTTCGGCGACTCCATGCCCGCACAGAGGGCCAGATCGACAAGAACCGCCCATTACCTGTAGTGATTGCCACTATTACCTGAACAATTAGTCCCAAAGATTAAGGACTACTGCCTGTTTGGAGTAATTCACCTACAAATCGGCACCCCGCAAGACCGAGCAGAAATGCATCAATGCGCCGGTGTTTTCAATGGGGACACCTTTCTCCATCATGCAGGTCCCTGAGACGGTGCTTTCGATGCGGCAGCACAAACCATCCGAGGAAAAGTGCACCATTGAAGATCACAACCGCCGTTGTTTTGCATGTGGAGGAGAACATGCCATAACTTACCGAGGTTGTCCCGCATATCACGCAGCACAGGCAAAAGTCAGGTCGATTTTGAAGCCTCGAGCAAATCCACCAGCTCCCCTTCCAATAATCAGCTATCCACAAAGGACAGCTCCTTCCAAAAACCAAGTCCATCAATCAGCACCAGAGTCTGGGTGGAATGTAGTCACCAGGCGCCTCAGAGAAGCGAACATCTGCCTGGGGGCCCCGAGACAAATGTCACGCCCGTAACAGGCTCCACAGAAACCGAAGTGCCAAAGGACCTGCAAACTCAGTCACTCGACCGCAGACCACCAATCTCCTGTCCTCAGACGGAATCCGTGCAAAGCTTTGCGAACTGACGTCCGAGAGGGACCGGATCATGGCAAGCTAGGAGTCCGGTATCCACAGCGAGAAACTGAAGCGCCGCCTCCATAAGATTAATAAAAGAGGCCGCTCCTTATCCACTAGACTGATGGTCATGGACCCAACGTTCCGGGAAGACAATTTCCGACCTGACGCCATAATAGCTCAAGCCGCCATCAGTAATTCTGCCAATAATAGTACGCCGGATGCCATTCGTGTCAATGAGCTCCCCTCTGTCCGCATGTCAGGTGGTACCTCGGAACAAGCCGAGAGCAACACTACAAAGCACGCTACCGTCACTGTCGCCAAACAGACTGTCCATGAGCGCCAAGATCGTCCGACGATGAAAGCCGCTTTTCAAAGATGATACTCGACACCCTTGCAAAACTGCAAGCAATCACAAGTTCCTGTACTGACCCTGCAAAGGCTCTGGACGCAGTTAACGCCGTAATAAGCACTCTGTTGGCAATGTCAGAGGCAGTTTTCAAAAATCACAATGTCTAAGATCTGGCACTGCAACGTCAATGGCCTCCGAGCTCGTTTGACGGAAACGATCCTAGCAACCACCAACTTTGATGTGATTTGTCTGCAAGAAACACGTATTCCGTATGCCCTGGACTCACAGTTCTGGCTCCTGAACTTTCCAAACTATGTAGCGCACACCATCTGCGATGACAATGAAGGTGTCGGCATTGCGATACTTGTACGGCGCGACGTGAAGCACGAATTTGTGTGCAAAGCAACCAGGAATAGGCACCGGCTTATATCAATCAAGTTGTTGAACACAAATGGCGATCACTTCATGCTTTCGTCTTTGTACGCCCCTCCAGCAGGCCATGGGATCCTCTTCGACAGTGACCTTCTTGCACAAGCACTTGCATACCGTCATGCGCTAGTTATTGGAGATTTAAATGCCAGGAGTACCGAACTAGGCTGCAAGTCCTCGAATTCGCACGGCCACGCTCTTCAAGAGGCTATCGAAAATGATAATTACATCATCCTCAACAACCCTCAAACGCCAACATTTGCCCACAGCGCATATGCAATGACAGATTGCCTTGATTGGGCCATTTCCACGCCTGATCTTGCCAGAGCTTTCAACAGTTGGGTCTCCTGCGACATCGGCTCAGACCACCGGCCAATCACCGTGGTTCCTCTTTCCAGAACCCCTCGCAATCCGACGCCCTCTGATACCTCCCAAAAGATGGCGCACCAGCCACGTTAAAGACTGGACCGCCTTCACAGCAGAGCTCGATGACCAACTTCACATCAATTTTGACGATCTCTTGAACAATGGGCCGAATACAACAAGCGAAATTGAACACTGGGCTTCGGCCGTCACTGAGAGTTTTCAAACTGCAGCAAACAAAGTGCTTACGCCCTCCCGACCGTTTTCTCACAACGGCAACCCGCCCTCTGCCCTGGTGGCTCAGGGTCCTTATCAACGAACGCCGGCGCATTCTCAGGAGATACTGCAGAGAGCCCTCGAATGCCTTGCGAAGGGAGTTGAATAAAATCAAGCGAACTGTACGTGCCGAACTCTTGAATCACCAGGATGCCCTGATGCAGCAAAGAATCAATAACCTAAAAGCCGGCCCATCGAATCCACAATTCTGGCCAGAGGTGAAGAGATGGTTCTCGACTGGCTCTGCCGTCAACCCTCCGCTCGTAAGCCATATCCACCCGAACAACCTCGCCACCCTCCCCAAAGAAAGAGCTGAGGCTTTTGCTATTCGCCTATCGGAAGATCTCACTGACAGACCGAATACCACCGACTTTGACAACACGTTCAGGAGGCAGATTGATGAGGACGTTAAAGAAAATGCCTTTTTCGATCATTGCGCTAGAGGTAAGGTTTGGAATCATGTCGAATGTCTCGAGCTCCTCTGTTTCCAAAGCAATCAAGAGACTCCGCCCCGGCCGAGCCCCAGGTCCAGATGGTATATCCTCTGACCTCCTCAAGAACGCTCCGCCTCTTCTTGCAACAATTCTGGCCAACCTCTTCTCTGCTTCCTTACATCGCAGCTACTTTCCATGCTGCTGGAAACAAGCGTACGTGAAGATGATTCCAAAGACCGGCAAAGACAACAGCCTGGTGAAGAACTACCGTCCCATCTCACTGACCTCAGCCCTCGGCAAGCTCCTTGAAAGGATCTTCACAGGGAGACTGATGTACTGGTGCGACCAAAAAGCCCTCCTTCCGGTGGAGCAGTCTGGCTTCCGAGCCACTAGGGATGCCCAAGAGCAAGTTACCTTACTAGTACAGCGAGCCAACGAAGCAATGAATGGAGGCCTTACGACGGTAGCTGTCTCCCTCGACGTCTCGAAAGCCTTTGATTCGGTGTGGCACAATGGCCTTCTTCACTGGCTATATACACTCCTACCATCCTCCATCACAAAGTGGATTGCCTCCTTCCTTCACAGTCGCCGGATTCAAATCCTAGAAGATGGCTTCCTGTCAGACCCCATACAGCTGACCCAAGGAGTTCCTCAGGGATCACCTCTCTCCCCCCTCTTATACACTTGTATACCTCAACCATGCCATTGCCTGACTCCCCTTTAATTTGGCGCCAGTCTTTTCGCTGACGACATAGCAGTCTGGGCTTCGGCCCCGTCACCCACGGAAGCTTGCAGACAGCTCCAACCTATCCTTAATGAGATGTGTGTCTGGGGCAGGAAATGGCGTCTAGCCTTTTCAGCAGAAAAAACTCAGGCCATTTATTTTACCCGCCGCCATCGCTGGCCGCCCGACGCCCGCAAAGAACTGACCTTTGATAATGGCACAACCGTTCCCTGGAGTCAGCACCCTCGACTTCCTAGGTGTTCGCCTGGACCGGGAGCTCAGTCTCCGAGCCCACGCCATCCGGGTCGCTAACAGACTAGGAACCCCCGGATGCTGGAATTCAACCGTTTATGTTTCTCGTCCTGCCACGTGCCTGTCTGGGTTCTTGTCTGTCTGTTTCGTTCGTTTTTCAGGAGCTCAATCCTATACGGAGCGCCAATCATTCTTCTGGGATGCGAGGACTCGTGGCAGAAGATGGAGCGAGTGGAACGCCGAGCCCTTCGAGCGTGCCTGCGATCCCGTTGGAGAGGCTCCCCGTCTCCTCAATCCTACGACGGACAAAGATCAAGCCCCTACGCGAAGCCGCCTCCCTCAACAGCCGGTGCCTTTCTTCTTCGGCACACCGAAAACAAAAACCGACGCCTCCTTACCGCGTTCCTGCCTGCGGTACCCCAGCACCCCCGGATAATCCACCTCCATGGACCGTTGGAGCGAGCCTTCGCCGGTCTCCCTACGACCGACCAGCGAAAAGTGACCGCTTTCCTACAGGACGTTGGGTTCCTGCCGGACTCTCCCGACCCTGGAGGTACCACCTCTACGGTTCCACCGGTCTTCCCTGGGAGCGTGCCATCATTTGTGCCCTGACCTTGAGCCTTGAGGCTAGACATTCCTGACCGGCGACGCAGCGCCTGGGCGCGGCATGGTCGCGCTGACGCAAGAGTCACCGCAAGGAATGGGTTCACCCGAGTTACTTTGTGACTTCCTCTGTGACTTGACCCTTGTACTTCTACTTGCCATTACTTGTTTCGCCTCTGGGCTCTCATTTTAATAAAGTTATTCGTTGAAAGCACCTGTTCCCGTCCGATCACAGAAGTTTAAGCAACGTCGGGCCAGGTTAGTACTTGGATGGGTGACCGCCTGGGAATACCTGGTGTTGCTAACATTTTTGTCTTTTCAGACCAAACTATCCTTCAGGATTTCAGTAGTATTTCCGAGAAGTAGTCCAACTTGTATATTTGGGTCAATTGCAAAACCTCATCGACCATCATTTACTTCAGTATAAGTGAAAACATTGACAGGCATTTGGAATCTCCGATTTAAATATGGTTCTTGAAAAAATCATCGGAATCACTTGCATCGGGACATTATTATAATGTTGCACCTTCATTTAAATGACAGACCAATACAAAACACACTATCCACAGCGAATACAGCCAGCACCAACCTTAGCACGTTATCGCTTCTCGGCTCTTCGAGCTAAGATCAAAAGTGTAGTATCTGTTCTTTCTAGTTTAATCTCTAGAACGCAGTCCAACGGACTGCATGGAGATTATCCCGATTTTTGTTATCCGGAAGGGAGGTAGAGGCCTGCCTCGCCCCTTCCCCGGGTTGACCTCGTATTGCAGTACCGCGAGGAACAGCCCATTATTCAAATAAAAATAAAGTCTCCTTTCCAGCATCAATCAAAGACTATGTCTTTTTCAATTATTGCCATGTGAAAGACGTTTCCGATAACGAGTCAACTAGCTATGACGTAACATAGACATCTCACCGCGGACAATGATATGCGACTGAAGCTGTCAACTTCATTCCAACATCAATGAAAACAAATCCGTTGTCAATTATCAATCAGTGGTCGGAGGATGACGAGTCAGCATTCTATGACGCAACAGAGATATCCCACACACTCATGACAATCCATGATATGCGACAGAACGCATCCGTCTATTGTGTATTATCACCTGTTTTTATTCCAAACCACCGGGCAGTATAGCTGCTGGCACCGAAATATGACTATCTTGGAGAGACACAACGGCCGTACCCCTGCGCCTCCTGGGTGGGGCGACGCACCAGCCAGCCACAAACACAAAACTGCTGCTGGCTGCTGTTGCAAGAATAGGAGGAAAAAACGGCATCGATACACGTGTAACGTAGCTTCCATTTCCCTTCCTCCTTCTTTTCTTTATTTTAGAATAGGCCTTGCGGCCTGTCAAAGACTCGACGATCGCTTGGATCATTTGATGCTTACCATGCAATTATTGCAATAAACACCAAATTTTTGAGACCGTCAAATACGGCAAAGAAGCACGGGCGGACCTCTGCTATCCATTCGATTTTCGTCAACTTCTTCAAATTGGCGCATGCGAATTAGCTTTTTAAACAAAGTTAAAGAATACAAAAGAGGGAAAACGACAACTGCTTTGAAAACATTTTATTGCGACATATCAAAATGATGAATTACGATTTTTTACATCATATTGATACCTTCATTTCGCTTCAATCTCCACATGATATGCTCAAGGTCAGTATTCACCTCTCACTACTAACAACGGTAGTAGCAAGAATAAATCTTTTAATTCAACCAGGAGCTGAAAATTAATGTCACTTTACAGTAGACAACACCATGAATATGGATGTCTGTCGTTAGCGACCATACCACGTTGAAAGCTTGTCGAGTGAGGTTGTGTCTCAGCGTCTCTCCGATCAGTGTTTTCTGTTACTCCGTATCTTCGCCCTCAGACATCGTTGGAACTTGCGGTTTGCTCCGTTGGAATCAGCGCATCAAGAAGGCCAAGAAAAGTTAAGTAGTTATTTGATTCTTTTCTGAGTTTTCTTAATCCTGGTCCCTTTAATTACATATTTGACAATTACAAACAGTATTTCTCTCTCCTGCTATTGGATTTTGTCACTCTTCCCTTCTCAGCGCGCACGGCTGTCGATTGCCGGTTCAATCTGTGCGTCGTTGTATGCGTGCGTCTGCTGTGTGTGAAGTCTCGGACTGTAGTGTGTTTGCGCTAGCGTGCTGCATACCCTGTTGTCTCTTTGTCTGATTCGATTCATTCATTGAGTTAGCTATCTGCTGTCTCTCAATAAAGGGCAAGCAGTGCAGTGCTAAACAGCTGATAAATAAGTGTATTCTGAGACTGTTTACAGCTGATTGATAATTAATAAGATCAAGTAGATTATCCCTAGCTGTGTTTAATATTATCTGCCCGTCTGTATTGAGTAGTGAACACTGACTACTAATTGCCGACAACTGAATAATATCCCGTCTCATTTTTGAATTGAACTGATATCTCGCATCATTCTGTTAAATTTGTATTGACTGATTTTGTCACTGATTGCTCTTTTGTTTTCTTCCGTTTGGTCCTTCAGCTTGAGTGAGCAGTCCAATTCTGCCCTGTCTGTTTTCTTGTCTTCGCTTTAGTTCCTGCTCTTGCTAGCCTCTTCCTCCGTTTTCTTAGTGAGTTTTGAGCTCCGGTGCAGGTGTTAGGTTTGTTCCCGACGACTTTCTTTCTGCCTCAAGCAAGTTAAGTCACTCTTCCCGGTCCCAGCCACTTCTGCTTCCTACGTCTCTCCTTGAAGAGTTTGTCTGAATTGGCTGCTTCTTGACTTCCTCTTGCGCACCGCTGGGTTGGTGTAAACAAACGTTTTACCAATCCGACCAGCGACTTCCAGGTATAGCATGTTTTGAAGTCTTCGTTTTGTTTCCTGTAGGACACTAGCACAGTTTTTTCATTTTCAGTGGGCCTACATCAATTTCTGTGGCCAGAATTGGGCCAACTAACGGAAACAAAATCCCGTTCGTAAACAACCTGAACCGGGCTGGCGACCAAAAAACAAGCGCGCCCGTTCCGCCAGTCCAGGCATCTGCGCATCGCCTCCCACAAACAGATCAATCAGGCGAATACTCACCTGCCAGCAGCGCCGAGGAGGACATTGATGCTGATAGAACCATGATGCCGGATCCGTGATGAGCTGCAAACCGGATAGTAGTAACAAAAGTGTCACCTCCGAGACAAGCTGCCCGGGAGCCCACCACACCACCCTCCGCCCGCACGCGATAACATCAATGAGTGGCTGAACAAAACAAAGCCAGCCACGGAGTCCAATTCGTTTCATTCCTCCGCGACTCAAAACCAAACAAGTGGCGAGGGAAGTTTATTGATCTGATTCAATTGGTCCGGGAGACCCTCCAGGCATCCAATTCAAAACGTTCCGCCCCAGATGTGAGTTGAGGCGGTGGTTTTCAAGTGACCTGCACGGAACCTGATCTGCTCTCCCACTTATTTTGAAAAAGGTTGTCGACGCAACTTTCCAAGGCCTTGTGTTGGAACAAGTTTCTGCCGTAAAGGCTGCCATAAAGCCTGTGGATGTCACCCTCCGTGGGAGTCAGCACAGCAATGTTATGCCTGTGAAGATATCCTATCCGACCTAAAACAACAAATAGGTCCATCAATTGGTTTCCGTTCGGCGACTCCATTGCCCGCACCAAGAGGGCCAGATCGACAAGATAGCCGTCCAGTTACCGTGTAGTGATCGCCACTATAACCTGAAAACTAGTCCCAAAGATCAAGGACTACTGCCTGTTTTGGAGTAATCCACCTACAAATCGGCACCCCGCAAGACCGAGCAGAGATACATCAATGCCCGCCGTTGTTTTCAATGGGGACACCTTTCTCCATCATGCCAGGTCCCTGAGACAGGTGCTTTCCGATGCGGCAGCACATAACCATCCGAGGGAAAGAGAAAAGTGCAATCCATTGAAGATTTATCACAATAACCACGCCGTCTTGTTGTTTGCATGTGGAGGAGAACATGCCATATACCTACCGAGGTTGTCCCGCATATCACGCAGCACAGGCAAAAGTCAGGTCGATGTTGATAGCCTCGAGCAAATCCACCAGCTCCCCTTACAATAATCAGCTATCCACAAAGGACAGCTCCTTCCAAAAACCAAGTCCATCAATCAGCAGCACCAGAGTCTGGGTGGACTGTAGTCACCAGGCGCCCTCAGAGAAGCGAACATCTTGCCCGGGTGCCCCGAGACAAATGTCACGCCCGTAATCAGGCTCCACAGAAACCGCCGAAGTGTCCAAGGATTGCAAACCCTCGTCACCTCGAACGCAGACCACACCAATCTCCTGTCTTCAGACGGAATCCGTGCAAAGCTTTGCGAACTGTCGTCCGAGAGGGACCGGATCATGCAAGCTAGGGAGTCCGGTATCCACAGCGAGAAACTGAAGCGCCGCCTCCATAAGATTAATAAAAGAGGCCGCTCCTTATCCACTAGACTGATGGTCATGGACCCAACGTTCCGGGAAGACAATTTCCGACCTGGCGCCATAATTGCTCAAGCCGCCATCAGTAATTCTGCCAATAATAGTACGCCGGATGCCATTCGTGTCAATGAGCTCCCCTCTGTCCGCATGTCAGGTGGTACCTCGGAACAAGCCGAGAGCAACGCTATAAAGCACGCTACCGTCACTGTCGCCAAACAGACTGTCCATGAGCCGTCAAGATCGTCCCACGATGAAAGCCGCTTTTCAAAGATGATACTCGACACCCTTGCAAAACTGCAAGCAATCACAAGTTCCTGTACTGACCCTGCAAAGGCTCTGGATGCAGTTAACGCCCTAGTCGCCCGTCCATGGATATTTATGGATGATTTCATGCATGTATCAGAAATCAATCATGCATGGGAATGCATTATTCATGCATGGGAATGCATGATTCATGCATGGGAATGCATGATTCATGCATGAGAATGCATGATTCATGCATGAGAATGCATGATTCATGCATGAGAATGCATGATTCATGCATTCCCATGCATGAATATTATCCATGATCCATTACGTATCAATGATTTATCAATGTGACAATTGATATTGCTCAAAAAAATCATGCATGATTTTACGATGCACTTGATGAAGTTGACCATGGTCCCCAGGAAGGTGAAGTGAGCTTTAAACAGCACGATCGATACAGAATTGAATTCTCCAACTGAGTGTGGAATAGACCAGTTCGTGTTAGAAATATGCAATGATTCATTGCACTTGCCGACGGGGGTGTTCGTAATCACATATGGGTTCTTCACATATATTGCTATTCAATTCATTTCTGGATCGATCATGCGGTTCAAAAAATGAATTTCACCAACCTGACGCGCCACTACGTTTTCATCAATTGCTATGGTAAATCATATCTGATTTGCATGCTAGAACTACCTGAAATTCACATATTAAGGAAATAATACATAGCTCATTATGGTATGAATAGATTTTATCTATAACAAAAAAACAATCAGTGTAAACATGGAGGCTAAAAAACACAACGAAAAAAGTTCACTTCATATAACAAACTTGTTCGCTAGTCTTTCTCTTTACAAACATTGAGATTCTTCTGAAATTGGATAATAAAAGCTAAATTAAATTGCATGAAAGAAAAACAGAACAAACCTTCAAAGAGTCAATTCAAAAAATTAAAATTGAATTGTTTTACATACTTTTATCACAGGCACAGCTGCAGCAGCCAATTCAAAGTTCTGGGGTTTACTCTAACAAAATTTATAACTTGATTAAAAACAGAATTAAATTCAGTATCCAACAGAAAAATTACATCTAATTCGCCTTTAAGAGACCTGTTAGCTGGCTTCTAGGATTCTATGAACTGGAATTACACACGAAATGATGGATACACTAAGACACATGCGTGTATTATGAAGTTGATATAATCTCACTGTATAATCCATGCTATACTGGGTCTAATATATATGAAATGCAATACATTCATAGACGACAAATTCACGAAGCATTCACGATAATCATGGTGACATAACGTTAGGACATCGCAAGACTTGAAAAAATGCATATACACGATTGATGTAATGATTATCAGTAAGTCATCGGTATAATTTGGCATCATAAACAGCCACTGACACATCAAGGGGCCATATATGTATAGTAATAAAATGATAACTACGTTTGATGTCGAAGATTCTGACACACAAGTATGACATGCATAAACTCAATGGATTCCAAAAACAAAAAGATTATTTCACAGTATTCATCCCATACAATTCGCACGAAATATTGAAAGATCAACCATAGATAATCAATCCAATTGCACACATTGACGCAGTGATCAGCAGCGAGTACCGAAAGTTATAGAGGACAAAGGAAGTAAAGCATCAAATGTGGAGATCACCACGAGCATTAACCACCTGCAAAGAAACAAAAATTACATGTTATTTTAAAAACATTGTAGGCTGCTTGCAATTGACGTCAAATAGGAGGGGGAGGGGCTTACTCAAAATTGACATTTGATGGTTGACTTTTACTGATTAAGTCACCTTTTATGAATACATGATAGCAACTGTATACCAGGTTTTCCAAAAATTCACACTTGTCGCTTTCAAATTTCGGGACACGCGCGGATCATTAGACACATTCTTTATGGATTTAAGATGACCAAATTGTAGATGAATAGAATCTCATTTTCAAATAATCATTTAATTGTTCCGCATAAATAGCCGATGCTGTTTGAGTTGAAAATATATTCTCAAATTTTCGTCGTCCCCTGACGCGGTCTGAGACAGACGAAAGTTTTGGGAATATATTTTCAACAGCATCGGCAATTTTCGATTACTTAAAGTGATCATTTATTTCCATTCTTATTTCTAGTTCATTATGTGATCACGTGCTTTATATCTATCAATATTCGATAAACTCCTTTTATATTATCTACATCGTACACTAATGATGAAAGTCATGTAACGACTTAGAATTTCTGAGCTGCAGAGAAAGAGAATGACCTAATCCCATTTTCAAACAGCCACAAATTTTGAAAATGGTTCCTCTTTTAAAATACATACTTTAATATACAAGTAGAGAATGAGCTGCCAAACTCAGAAGCACCAATTATGACTTTCAAATGGAATTGGAAGAACATGTCATACGGAAAACGACCACCTTCAACGTCAATCCACACAAAAATGCCTGTTAAATGATCATAATAATTGCAACTTACCAGAATAACGGGACCACTTTAAATGAGCTGCAGAAAAGCCCAAACATCCAATGCAATTGAGAGAATCCGTGTAATGGGAAAACAACCATCTACAAAGAAGGGATTAAGTACAGACTGATCAACATAATCGTTTTACATTTACAGAACAACTATTACACAATTAAATCAAAAATTCCAATGAAAAAAATACATGCACTTAAGTTTTTTCACTTTTATCTATAGATCAGTGGTCGGTCCAGAGATTTTTCCATTTTTTTCGCAGCTCTACAAAATTTTCGCAGGCCTACTAATACCAGCAAATTACAGTATCATATTCATGATTATGAAGAGTAAAACACCGCTCTTATCAAAACTTGACCAACGCCCAATATCTGTCGGGACAAACTGATTTTTCAAAATGTCTTGTGCAATCTCCGCAAAAAAAACTTTTTAAAAGTGCTTTCTTGTAATAAGCCAGATTTTTCGAAAGTAACTACGTTCCGTCATGATGACTCACAAAAGATTTTTCGCAAATATCTGATTTCAGAAACTTGCTACTACTGCCATCTACGTTTCTTAGGAGCCATTTTGTTGATACTTAACTACCTAAATTATAAAACTGTAAAACTGGCATTTTGTTACCGAATCCATCTTATCACTAATACATACATGTGCATGTAGCAAATATAGTCAAAAGTCACTAACCTTACAACTAAACCACCAACAAAAATTTTACAACAAAAATTCTTGTTATTACATGTCATTTTAAGACATATCCGTTCCATTGATAACAGGCGCTGACAGGAAGTCACAACAAAAGGAAATAAACCAATCAGCAATTGACAGAAAGCAGAAGTTTTCATCAAAAGAAAACAAGTAATAATTACGGATCGAAAGAGAAAAAGTGGATGATGCAGAAATTCAGCGGTGTGGAAATCTTAACTTGTAAAGATGCAACAATCATATACATGAAAACATTGAGCATGATGTCTCTGAGTATGATCAAGTATGATGTTCTCTTTCCATTGACTCGGTGGGTGGTCCTGCTCCTCACGCTGCTGTCTTGCTTGGTTTTCCATTAATATTGCACTGATATTTTCCCATCAATTCTCTCCGTCTCGAATGCATCGAGCTTGAGGGTATAGGTCCACCCCAAATTTCCAGGCACCTGGAGGAACTGAAGTCGATCAGTGGCGGCGACTGCACAAGCAAACAAAAGTTTTGCATCAGTTTGCAGAAATTGCAGGAATAATTGGTAGTCGCAATAATCTGATGATCACACTATTTCTGCAACAGACGAAGGTCTTAGACCGAAAACTTGTGTGCCAATGAATCTAATTCGAGCAGAACAAAATGTGCTTTCCTGCAGTATTATCAACTCCGGCTCGATAGTTCTACATCATTTTAATGTTTTCCATTCCCTCGTGTGTTTCTTTTTGTCCGATGCCTCTATCTTTTATCTCTTAGTGCTCTGAAGCATGGAATTTATTGTCACAAAATTATTTTCCTTTTTTGCTGTAACTTTTTCCACTTTTTTTGATGGTGATCTGTCCTCTTGTTCTTTAAAACAAGCCTTGGAATGCCGCTTGGCCAACGACACTTTTTTACGAAGACTGTCTGTGGTTGGCAACGTGTGGCAGAACCATAGAAATTGACAACAATAAACAGACAACTAAAAAGATAAAATTGTTAACTTCAGATAACAGTTTTATTTCTATGGGCAGAACTGATTGTCGGCAGCTAGGTCAACGCTCACACACTGTTGATCCAAAACAGATGTCTCGAGATTCGGACATTTCATTTTATGGACTTTGCATCATTTAAGAGAAAATTCCATAACAGTCTATTTTCCAGGGTCAGCTATGAAATTTTCTGCCTATCTGGTATAAAATGGGGTACATTTTTTGCAGCATCCACGTCTTTAGAATGCGCTTTCAAATTTTCTGAATGGAAGGTAAGAACCGTTGTAAGATGAGAGTACATTCATTTAACATCACTCATCACATCGCTTGATTTGATCTTTCGGGTGATCTTAAAAACCACCAGCTGTTCGAGGATACTTGGACAACTTAATGGCAATGCAACTGATAACACAAGGCTAGACATTGTGTTTTCTGCATCCATCAAGCCGTTGCATCGTTAGCTGAATATCAAAAATATGAGTAAATCGTATAGGAAGTGTGGAGCGCTTCAAATGACTCCAGTTGCGTTCAGAATTTCAGGCATCGAGCGAGTGTACAAAATGAATTTCAATGCATATATCCGACAACAATACTCATATTAATTTGAATTTTATTTGTTTTGTCTATACATCAATTGGAAAATTATTTGAAATCAAGTCGGTTATCATTCTTCTATAGAACTATCGGCAACTTCTAAAACATGGCTTTGACAGCTCTTCGTATGCGTTTACAACATCCACAGTAACTCAGTAGATGCTCGGAACTACTGCTGCAATTCTTTTATTTTACTGAACCTGTTACAAGATGTAAGACGCTGTGAATAATATGAATGAAGCTTTAACTAAATGATAACGTAATGAATAACATGCTAATTAGTTGTTATTAGTTTGCCTTTCCATCCTGTAGACCAGTGTTTATTCTATAAGACAACATAGGTTCATTTAAATGTAAGAATTACAAGGTTCAATTTTCGCAGACCAAGTCAATTTTTTCGCAGCAAGTTCATTTTTTTAAACATTTTCGCAAATTTTCGGCAGCTGGCCAATAGCAAGACCATTCAGCAAATCCTCAACCCCCAACCCCTTTAAACATACCAATAACATACGCAAAAAGCTGGCACCATCAACCACCCAACATACACATTCACCCAAACCCTCACACCCAATCACCCTATAGCAAACCTCCCCCTAAGACCGACCACTGCTATAGATCTGCCAATTAATATTACGTGCAATTATATACAGATTAAGATAGTTCTATATATACCGGTAACGAAATTATCAACCGACCTTTTGATATGGCATATTTGAATTAGTTAGCATTGCTCAGTTAAAATCATTTGATATTAACCGGACTGTTCAAGGTCACCATCAACACACCAATACCACCAATCAAAAAATAAACACCAGACCGGGTTGTGGTCGGACATACGGTAGTCTAGTCATGTCAAGTTTTTGATAATGCCATGAATTTGGAATACATGCACATGTACTCGCTACGCAAATATATTTTGGTTAGATCAGTCTGAAATTGACAGATATTCTCATCTGGTACAGAAGGAAAGGCACAAATATAAAAAAAAGAACGGGCCTACATGTAAATAATATCAGGATACTGTTGAAAACTGTACATATAACACGTGTGTATTTAACGAAAATCAGAAAACAATTAAAAAAATAAATCTGCTAGTGCAAAAGTCTAAACATAACAACTCCTTAATTACATCTCTACACAAATTTGCATCATCTTCTTACTTATGGGCCTATAAAAGCAAATGAGTAGGCTTTTGAACAAGATGATTACCCCAATCATTACAACATTCCTTCACTCGTTTCACAATCAAGTCAATGTCATCATCTATAGAGCTAAGTGAACTGTTTACAATCTTCACAACACGGGGTGTGAAAGACGTTTCTCAGTTTTGTGTGTGTCGGTGCGTATAAGCTGAATACTCGCTCCGTACCAGCACTGGATGGAGGGCAACTGTGGACAGCAGCTGCAAGCTCAGCAAATTTCGACAAAGACGTTTTCATCCGCATTTACTCATACTGACGAACCGCCAAACTTGACGGCTTACATATTTTTGATTTCACTTGAAAAAACAGTGATATGAAAGATATCCAAGACAATAAATCAGTTATCGTCCGCTAAGCTCCTTTATCCTTTTACCGACGACAAGCAGCTTTAGATGTTACCTGACTTCTGACTGCACCCTGATAAATAATGTCTTCAAGAAAGAAACCTTCACCGAGCGCAAACATCACTGATAAACAGGCAATGAAAATTAATTTCAAATAATGCTAGGGATTTGCTACATTAGGTGCAATTAATTAATTTATCAATTGACGAAATTAAGCTGACAATCCATTTGATTTTTGGATAAAATTATTGGCAATTAATTGTCGGGCCTACATAAACGTACATTACCTATATATGCGGGGATGTGAACGGGCAGTTAGGGCTCTGACAAAAAATCAACTTTTGAAGGGCCCTAACACGGAATCCTCTATAATTCCGTGGGCCCTAAATAGAAAATTAAAAAAATTCATTATAGCCTTTCAAGGGACACTGACGGAAACGCGTATCCGCTTAAGATTTTTATCCCTGTTATGCGAAGTTGCATGCTCTCTATCAATATCAATTTTTGAAGGCTGCAGTCATGGTATTTAATTTTTAAATTCAAATTCTACAATCATTTTGCAAATAAGAATGACCAATAAATTCACTATGACTGAGATACTTCTTATTGTATAAACTAATTTAGAGACGCATATGAAGACCCAAGATCTGTTATAGTGCCCGCTACTTTTGATAAGTGATCCTTAGATAACTTCGTCATAAATTAGTTCTGAGCTGCCAACGACTGTAAGTCGTCGTGCGAGGATTTCATAGAAGACTTAATTGGTTGTAGTCAAAGTAAAAGCAATTAAATAGACAATTAAAATGTGTGGTACCAAAAAAAAAATTAGTCCCCCCCCCCACCACAGAATTCTGTTAAATACTGGTTGAATATGTGACAGTGAAATTCATAGTCTTGGGAGCAAGGGCTGGTTCAACGCGGTATTGAAATCTTATCAATTTTAAAATTTTTGAGTGATGAATATGTTTAAAAATGTTTTCATCAAAATATTGCTGAATTCCAGTTATTGTATTACACATTACTGTATCAAGTTATTGATTATTATTGAATTCTAGCGAGGTGATGATAATCCAGTCAACCAGTGGCTGTGACTGTACACTCCACCCCCAAACTAAGTAGATACCGGTAGTACATGATTGTCAGAGAACCCATATATTGTGACACAAATTACATGATGACTTACGTGTACATGCACAATCCACATACTGAGACTGGTTCAAAATACATTCACTTTGACAATAAGTAGGAAGTATAAACCCAGGTAACAATTACGACCTCGAATAGACCCTTTATAGCCCGAATAACCCATATAGCCCTCTAATAACCCTATTCAACAAATAGAAGCAGACATAATTAATAATAATGTATTGCATGCAAACACAATTCAAAAAAATATTAAGAATGCAACATAAGTACTTCACAATAGACTCAGTATTATATACCCGCGACTGCCGATCAATATCATTTGCCATAAAATATCCAGGATTACAAAACATTCGGAAGCTCTGACATATCAGTCGTTATGAAAATTAGACGATTTACTTTTATAACCAGCTAAATCACAAATGAGGTCCATTTTGTCAGCCGTCTAATGTAGCTAGCTTGAGCCCTATTTCTTAATCAGGGGATGGGACCATTTGATTCATTGCAGCCTCATCTAGAAAAAGCAAGTATCCACCTACTATTCGTCTCAAACATGCTGTAAAACCGAGCACAGTGGCGTTGCTTTCTGAATTATTTTGAGTCATGACCTCAGAATGTTCGCATTAAATTTCGTTTCAGTGGTTGAGAAATTAAGGTTTCATTTCAAGACCTCATGTGTTGGTTCATTTATAGTATATTATAATATCATGTTTTTCAATTTCATAAGATTCATGATTTTAGCATGACACTTAAAAAATTGCAGAAATCTTACTAATTTCCAATTTATAATGTTACCCTCTATCAATTGGCCTACTTAGTTTCCTTGCCTGATACTACCTGAAACCTTGATGCTGTAAACCTAGTACGCACTACATCTACCGGATGAACAAGGAGTAAGACATAAGCTGTTTTTGAATTCCTACCCGGTCTAAAACAGCCGTGTCACATTCTCCAATATCTATTCCCGAATGAAACCCGGGTCAGAGTGAGAAAAAGAAATGGAAACCCTCAATGAAGCACAGCATAAAAATGATCACGCTGAAAAATGATGCGACGCTTGAACTTTCCTACTGAATTTCAGAAAAATATTGATTGTTTTTAAATCAAAAACTTGAGCACCGGTAGGTCTAAAATGTTAAATTTTTTTCAATCTCAAGCACATTATTTCAAAAAGGAGACCATGAAGGTGTACGCTTACAGCTAATATACAATTTAACTCGCACTTCATGGAATAATAACTTGGCCTAATAATTACTTGAGTGATCGTCTTACCTTCTTTTACGAGGCCTCCAGCACGTAAACTTGATAGAATCGGCAGAAAATTGAGTCACACAGGTATTCGATTCACACATCTTCTATCATACTTCCTTTAGTTTCGAAGAAGATTCACGAAATCATAGTTTGCCAATGTAAAGAATCAGCATGAAAAGTCGTTGGCACATCCAGTGAAAGCTTTACAATTCACAGCCCTTCTGTTCGAGTGAGGAGCGCACATCGAAACGAGCGCAGCAGTATGGCCAGAGTGAGGTCACGCATTGTTAAAGGAAACGCAAAGTAAGTCAGTGCGCGCCATGGACGTTGAGGCAACGTTGAGGGCACGCGCACTCTATGCGTGAGTCACTCTATAAAGCAATGAAGATTCCGTCTACGTGTAAGGCAAGATGATGTTGTTATGACGTCACTCGATCGTATTCTACAGAAGTCCTCGACTGAAGGCGCAAGGAAGAAACAAACGCTCATATTAATGTAGAGCTGCAATTATTAATGAAGTATGGGGAATATGGGTGCTGCTATTGTGCTTGTCTGTGAAATCAAACTGCATGTTTCATCGACTGCGCTAGTGCAAGTTACACTGTTCAAGTTCAATTCATTGTTCACAGTGTTTGTCTTGGAGATTCGGTTCCGTTTTGACACCAGCTCTGGCTAGTGGATAAAAATAAAGTTGTGATTTTTCAATCATTTGACGTAAACATTGTTATCATGTAGCTAAAACACATCAGTTCAGAAGTCCGCTTACTGCAATACTGCACTGTTTAAAATGCTAACAATTACATAAATATGCAGGAATACTTTTTGTTACATCAACAAATTAATTTATAAATATTTGTAAAATGTTTCAGAAATGAACATTTAGTGATTATGATAATATTTGTCAATAATAGTCAAAGATGTATCAAAAATTATTAGAAAAATATCAAATATGCAGTATTTGATTGTTGTATAAAACAATTATCTAATATTTGTAAAATTTGTCACCATCAGTCATATATTAGATAAATTATCTCGGTTTTTTCAACCCGGAATACTGTAAGAATTGAAAAGAATAATCCATTATTTTATCAATGTCGAATTTGTCATCAATGTTCAACCGGGATTTAAGCATGAATCATCAATGCAAGTTTTTAAGAATATTATAATTGCGTATTTTTGGTTCAATAATGATAATCGATGAATTTTTGACAATGCATATCAGCTTTCCAATCATTAAACATGCTCACCAACAATGATTTTCAATTTTGAATAAACTTTGTTTTATCAATGCGAATTTATCATCAATGTTCAAACCGAGATTTATTCATGAATCATCAATGCACAGTTTTTTAAGATATTGTAATTGCGTATTTTTGGTTCAATAATGAAAATCGATGTATTTTGACAATGCCATATAAGCTTTCCAATCATTAAAAACATGCTTACCAACAAATGATTTTCAATTTTGAATTTTCC
>CAJQUW010014408.1:0-28180 GCA_907163375.1 Prostheceraeus crozeri
GGATACACTGTAAATGCCTCGCCACCAAAGTCGCCACTAACTCACCACGAAACATTGGCAACAAAAGTGAACACCAGGAAGTACGAGTGGCCAACACTCCCCACGAACTAATGCAGCTGTTAGACATTATCATGCCACGCCCTATAGTTGCCAATTGCAGGCGAATTCGTGGCGAGTGTTGCCGTGAGTTCATGCAATTCCTGCATTCCTATTGGCTCGCTTCACCGCAAAATGCATGGCCACGTACAATTTCGCATGTGAGACTGCACTACTGATTTCACTACATAAGTAGACTACGGATACAGAATTTTTTGCTATTGGAAAGGATTCACTATAGCTTTCCCTATAATTATTTACTAGCATTCCCACCTGATCAATTAATTTTTGTCTATTCCGAGCTATGTAATCATGAATGATTTTTTTATCATTGATACTTGAGAGACGAGGACTAAAATAAGCGGTTCCAGAGAGACCATCAGGAGATACATAGAAAGCAAATTTATTAGTACACAAAATTTTATTTTCATTTTAAAGGTTTCATATAATTCCAAATGATGTGCAACGTTGTAAAAAATATATGCAAATATTTCAGAAGTTTACATAATCATAGAATTATAGGTACTCCTTAAAGGACTAATGAGCACTCCCACAGGGAAACCAGACAAAGTCAATTTTTTTCATAACACACAAATTGAAAATTATCATAAAACAATGGGCGAACGAAAATCACATGTCATCAAACACAAATCTCGACACCAGTGAGTCACATTTTAGTTTCGTCAGCAGGAAAACCAACCAACGATCAAAAAAACTCCCTATATGAAAAAATTCTGAACTGTTACGACAAGTTCATATGTTTACACAAGATTGTTTACACAATGTGTGGCACCATCTTTAACAAAATGACTCTGTTAACAAGAATAATTACAACCTTTTTGTGCCGATTCAACAAGATATTGAGCAAATATGCACATGTGCGAGCAAATACGCAAAATTCTATTCATTTGACTCGCAAACGCATGAATACCCATCTTTCGGTGGATGAGGCTATCTGGAAAAGTTAATATGTATAAAATGTAAAAATGTACAAGTAGTGCGTCAAAAGAAAAAGAAGCAACTTTCTCCATTGATGTTTAGTCTGCGAGCATAGCAGCGCGACTTAGAACAAGATAATAGACAATTTCTTGAAAAAGTACCTGAACAACACGTTCGATGTAGACAGAGTAAACAGCGATCACATATCTTCATCCCACAATCAATACTTCCTCACCAATGGTTTTTTTATATGCCCGCGATTTCACATAGCCCAGAAAAAAATCATCATGGAAATCATATGGGGACATAACACATGATCTTGGTGGCCATCCATCGATGATAACCATTGCTGGAGAAAAGGCGATCAGATGAACTGTGTGGTTTCTCGTGCAGTATGTTTAGTTGCACCATCTAGTTGTAACCATAAGTCTTCGAGTTGAGGCAAATAAACTCATTTATCATCCTTGAATGACAATCGCCATTTACCTTTACAACTCCTTTTTCATTTTCAAAAAATATGGTCTAATCACTCCACCACACTATACCGCACATTGGTCGGGTTGCAATGGCTTCTCATGTAGGGTAATCGATCCTCACTTGAGGATCGTCTGTGGCCCATATTCGAAAATTTTGTTTCTTTACGCAATGGTCGAGATGAAAATAGGTCTCGTTGCCAAAGATTGTTCTCCTCGTAAACATTGGATTCACTTGATGATTCTTAAGCGCAAAATTGGCACAATCTTTGCGAACTGTATGGTCGCAGGTTTCAAACTGTTGTGCAACTTGAACTTTGTAAGGGTAATTGTACTTAGGGGGCAACTGCTGTGACCGATGGCATAAAGATGCCCTGGGATTTTCTATCCAATAATACAAATGGCAAGTGGTGTGACTGTGCCAGGTGTTCTATTACCATTATAAATGGAACTCACCCAATGCAACTTCTGCATCAAATTCATAGCAAATTGACAATGCAAAATGAAGTTACATACCTTTGTAAATATTCCAGGCATTTAATTAATAACATATCTTCAGTATCGTGGATATGGCTATTGAATTCAATCCGGCATCTTTAACTGGTCACTCTGTACATGTTGTCAAAGTCAATATATCAACAATTACTTTGAAAGATAGAAGTTACAGGCCTACATTGTGTCATTATTGCGCATTTCAATCAATTTTAAGTATTTCTGCATGCTATTATACTACGGGTAGAAAACATTATTCATTTTTTAGACTCTCATCCAAAATCAGATTATATGTCACAATCTTAAAAGTTGCTCATAGATTACTAATTCGGCCATAAATCAGCCTGATGTCATACTTATTTGCAACAATAAACAAATAAGAAAATTTTCTATTAATGCGCCTGATTGAGGGTCAAATAAAGTTCAGAGTTCTCATATAATGCTCGGAGCATTTCTTACTGAAATTCATTCTGGTGTTCAGAGAGCACTCGAGGCACTCCAAAGTTTCTTCCTGCGAAGGTCCGTGACTTAAATTGAAAGCTAGAAAAGCCATCGCAAAAATTGCTGTGGTCTTGGGCGGCACCATTCGTGCGAATATCCATTCCATCAATTGATACCGAAGATTTCGGGAAGATAGACGATCCACCAATGTGAATAGGCTCCTGAAAAATATGAAAGGTGTAGTAAGTATTTGCATGGATCAATGTGGCTCTACAGCATAGTTTCATGTTAGGTCCATGCTAGTACATATGCACAATTGAACAAGAACAGAGAAACCGATGAAGCGATGAATAGTCGAACACTTCGCTCACATATCATTTAATTAGATTTACATTCCAATATAGCCTACCCAAAAATATTAATTAATCTAATATTATAGACTGTTCCAGTCCTATTTGGTTTGGGTCCTATCTTCATTTGGGTTGCGTGTAAGACTGTGATTTCTTTAATTGCAAAATGCAAATTATGAAAAGGAGATTGCTATAAATTCGTAGACTGAAATGTTGGTGTAAATAGAATAATTAAATATTGAATTGCATCCTCAGTTGAAAAATGGAAACATACCTGAGATGTAAATTACGCGCCTTCTGATAATTCCTGACATTGAATGAAATGCTAGTTAGGTCTGTTTCCATTTTTCAACTGAGAATGCAACTCAATATTCAATTATTCTATCTCCAATGTGTTTGCAAAAAGCGTCAAATTTTGATTATTGCAGGCGCACTGACTTAGGCGAGTGTGTTAAAGTGATGCGAGCCGTATTTAATGAATGCCTGTCGAAACTTCACTAACTTGCTTAATGCAAATCTGAAATGCTGGTAGTGAAAGTCAGGTGTAGTATGTAATCTTTGATACTTCAGTCATTTCATTTTGAATCAATCAAGAAGTACTTGACACACCACTCGAGTACTTTCTTTGTGAATTTAAAACAGACATTCCTTCTATTAAATTGAATAAAAGAAGACAAAAATTATCTTTCTAATGAATTGAATAAAAGAAAACAAAAATCAACTCATTTATCTTATCTATGCTAATTTCCAGTTGTACATGTCTCGATTTCAGTATGTATTTTCACTTAATCTCCTTTCATAGCTAACCCCTTATATGAATTGAATGTTTTTAGCTTTTGAAGCAAGACTATTTAGCATCCTTTGCTTAATGACGTCTATGACTAGAGTTGTCGCAAGTGCTGAAGATAAGTTAGTTTTCATTTCCTTGCTTATATCTACTTTGTATTTCTTATTTTAGAATTATTTACTCTATATCAAATTAAACACGTCTTTGAGTTGTCGCTTTTCTGCAAATATACTCACTCCGTCCGGAGGTCTCAGGCCATGCAGACCATTTGCCACTGCAGTTCCATTCGACTCGATTCTGCGCCACAACCATCCAGTCGTCCCGGCCACTTATTTGGCAGAATTCGTGCCTCACCGTATCCGCCTATTTTCTATCCAAGACTACCAGGCTCTCGGCCATTAAATCGACATCATCCACATACATGTATGCCAACCGGTCACAATTCAGGTCTTCTAGATTCAATCCACCCGAAGTTCTCACTTGTCTCATCACCCACTTCAGCCGAAATTGATCAATATTGGAGCCGGAGGGCATCACTGTTTCACGTTGGAGGAGAACAAAAAAAGCGTCTGTGATTTGGCCTCCAACTCTCACACAACAGTTGCCTGCTTCGTAGCACAATTTTGACAATCTGACAAACTTCTCCGAATTTCTCGTTACGCTCCATAAGGTTGGTCTGTGTAAACTATCGCATGCTTTCTTGAAATCGACGATTAGATGTCTTCTGTCCTAATTGCATTCCAAGTATTTCTACAGAAATTGCCTAACAATAAACAGCTGATCGATAGTGCATTTCCCATTTACAGTCACAGAGCTAATCATAAAAAAACGGACCACCCAAGTTATATTGAAACCCAATCGATTCTCATGCCTTCCAATCGTGTCATGCAACAACATGTCATACATTATTGGAGAGCTGGTATTCTCAGCCTTCAAATGGGGTGTTAAAGTATTTGCTGGAGTGCTCAAAATGTGAAAGCCGCTTTTTTCTCATGTGAAAGCTCATTTTCTGAGCTCTCTTTTGATATACTGGTCATCAAAATCGGTGGCAATGAAAAATTAATGAGATCGTGAAGTTATCACAAAACTGTCATCAAAAGAGTTATCATGACTCTTCTGCTGAAAATATTATAATCTCATTTTTTCATCAAAAATATTCATGTTGGTATCATCAGAATCTCTTCGATGTGGGGAGCACGAATATGCAAGTTTTATTCAAATTAGTTCAATAGTTCCTTTTCAAACTTATTCAACTTTTTTTGTTATTAACGCTAAACTACACAAGCACCATGTAAGGTGAACTACGGGTCAAAACAAAATAAATAATGAAGGTATTTCTTTGTTCTGTCATGCGGATCGCAAATTGCTTACCTTTAATGTTTGTGCACTTTAGCGGCAATGACAAAAAATGTTGAAGAAGTTTGAAAAAGAACTATTGAACTAATTTGAATAAAACTTACATGTTCGTACTCGACTCCCCACACCGCAAGGATTCTGAAAATACCAAACATGATCATTTTCATAGAAAAGTGACAATATGACATTTTCAGTCGAAAGAGTCATGACTTTGTGATAACTTCACTATCTCATTAATTTTTTATTACCTCACCGATTTTGATGATCAGCACATTAAGAGAGCCCAGAAAAGGATCGTTCTCCCCGTACTTTATTCATTATCATACTCACATGCTTTGTTATTGAAAAAAAGGCGATGTGTAAATTGAGCGATTTTCGCATTTTGAGCACTATTCAGCAAATACATTAACGGATTCAAGTTTATCATATTTCATTTGAAGACTGAGAACGTAGGCTCTCCAAGAATATGGCACGCTGTTTTATGACAAGATTGGATGGCGTGAGAATCGATTGAGTGGTCCGTTTGTCATGATCAGCCCAAACTCTTACTATGATGGCACAAAGCCAGCCAGATATGAGCCGATTGTTCAGCGATAAAAAGGTCTATGACTCCTTTCAGGTACCTCCGCGAAGATCTTGTATCCAACTGAGAGCAGTGATGAGCATTCTGTAATTATTAAAGTCTTCTCTTCCATCACTCTTGTGAATGGGAGCCAGTACCTCAGTACTCCAGTCATCTACCAAGCTCTCCTCACTCCACATTTTTTGAACGATGCTTACAAGATTACCCAATCTGAGCACTTCCGTCTGTGACCTATCACAAATCAGCCTGCACGTCATCGAGACCAGGAGCCTTCGTTTTCTTCATTCTTTCTATAACTTCATTTATTTCTGTCATAGCTGGATTAGTCACTTCGTTTGCCACATCTGTGTGGACTTCTTTATCTAGATCACTATTTGAAAACGGAATTTACTCTACATTCTTCAAAGAATTCTCTAAATCTTCTGATGACGGCCGTCTGTCAATTAGAAGATTTACCACTGCATCTCTTGCCACCGTTTGACGAGGTTGATGTCCTTGGTTAAGACCATTAATTCCTTGAAATTGTTCCTCTGCATCTATCTACTGTATCTCTTCCACACTTTTCCTGTGCATCACTCTCTTCTGGTTTCGGCTAATTTCTTTAATTATTTTATGACTCGCATATTGCACATGACATATGCGTGCGTATGGGATAAAGAATTGTGACGTTTACAAGTCATTTGTGATCGGTCGACACGTTTTAACGAGCATCAAAAGAATGTATGAAAGAGCCCTGACTAGTCATTTTTCAATTTAGAGTAGGAAAGAGTCAGGACTTCTCTATGACGTTGACATCATTCTTATGTATCTATCGCAAAAAAATTTTCGATTGATATCCAACAGTCAGAACTACAAACTCACAAGAATGTCTGTAAGGTTTTGTTCTAAAATTTGAATAAAAACATTATTGTCATCAGTAGTGACCACTGAAGCATGTACATCTGCATGTATCTTGAACACTTATGATTTTCGGAGAAAAGATCGAGTACATAAAAGATGAATTAATTTTTCGGAAAATCGGAATTCCACCCGGCCGTACAACGCTTGCATCAGTTATATCCACAGAGTTTTCATGTAAAATTTGAATGGGTTTAGAGGTTCCTCGAAATCAGCGCGCATGACAGTGCAACTTGGAAAAGTTTTTAGGGCTTTCGGGCTTCTTGTAACTTCAATATTTACTTAAAAGGAGTTTCTTAGAAGTTGTTAAACCGCATGTCATCTTGGAGGATCACCACTCGATCAAAAATACTGATAGACCAAACGAACAACTGCTGTCTGACAAACAAATATTGATGCCGTGCTACTCTGAAGGAAAGACCTGTTTTGAATATCCAATACATCGGTCTACAGATTTCTGAGCGCACTTAAACAGAAAATGGCATGAAAAACAATCTTCTGCTCAGAAAAATTTTTACATTAAAATTCAAAGCAGGGTGTTTCAAAATGATTCATCCGATCTCATTAGAGTATATCTATCTATTGAGTTAGCTCAGATTTTAGAAATCAGTTCTACAACACTTTACGAGTTTTATGCATCATGTAACGACGGCTATGCTGTTCCTCACTTTGAGGCACATCACATTTTTCAAAAGCGTAAGCTTTTGGACAATTTTCTTTTCAAAATTTACAATTGAAGGGCTGAGGCGCAAAAACCGATATATCCATTTTTCTCAAATTGAGTAAAATGAAGATTTCTGCTGTGCATTTATTAATGATTATTACAAATCAAAATCAGTTTCTAGTACATTGTAATGGCTATTGAATATGATTCTCAAAAATTGGCAAATCATGCTTTCATATTTTTGGCCCTAGAGATTATTTTTTCAAAAATATTTTGCAAAAACCGATATATCCATGAAACCTTTTTTAGCAAAAACCGATAAATCCAAAAGGTTTTGTAAATTCAATGAAAACGTTGATATAATGTATCTAGGGTATGAAAGTTCTGATTCTGACATCAGTTTTCGAAATTTTAATTCTCACTTGCTATAAATAGCATTCCAAAATTTGAAAGTGTGTAGGCTTACCTAAATTGGCAGGGTTCTATGAATTCGAGGAAAAATTTGATATCTGCTTTTGGAAAAGCATCGAGGAAATGAAAATATCAAAATGTCACACAAACATAATCTCTATTATTCATAATCACTCCTTCATATAAAAAATTGCTTAGTTTTACTTATTATTAGAAATGCAAATCTTGCAAATGGAACGAAAAATGAATCGATCAAGTCAAATCAACTTTCATCACTACTTTCTTCCAAGTCCTGAGCACCAATTTCGACAGACTGCTCAATTGCCAAAGCGTCCTGATAAAACTGCGTGACTGTCCTATCTGCCCCTATTTCACTGAGCAGTTTTAGCACATCGCTTCGTTTTGCATCATTGACACAGTTTATCATAGGCATCAAATGAGAGTCGAACGTATCCCAACTTTTTCCTCTTTTTAGGATGTTATAATGCGTGAATTCTTGACTGAAGAACCTTTTATGTCCTAGAGTTTTGCCGTCAATTTTGAGGACTCTATCATCACTCATCTTAAAAGACCTGGTGGATTTACAATGTAAACGTGCAGCGGCCTTGTAATCACGACATTGCCAATTTGTTCCGTACACGTGGACATTGCCATGATTTCTCAAGATGTTTATGTATTCCTGAGGGAGCAATATGGTGTCTCTCCTACGGATCTCCTGCTCAATTCTCCCAAAGACGCGATCAGCTGATAAGAAGCTGTGTCCACGAATCGGAAAGGTGTACTCAATGGTCAAGTCACGGAACACTTTGTTTCGAACGGCAAATATCATAGATAAAACGTTTATGTTCTTGTTTTGTCCATAACAAGAATCTGAAAAAAGCCTTAGTGTGAGATATTGGGACAGATCTTCATTAACGACGTGCTGTAAATAATAATCTAGTGCCGATGCAACCATGTTGCTATCTTTTCTATTTTGGTTTTCAAGCCAAACGAAAAGCTGAATATTATTTTTAGATTGTGGTTGATTCTTACAACACCAAATACATACAAATACAAGTGCCTGGAGTAGTAAGCTTGCCCAATTGGGGTTTTTGGTATCACAGGATTTTCCATTATATCAAAGCATATCGTGAACGTATCCTCAACAGTATTCATGACGTCGTAGAACTTGCTTCCTCGGCGACAATGAAGGATATACATAGCAGTTAAATCACGCTTTGCTTCCTCGCTTAATTCTGGATCCTTAATTCTCATTCTGAATTTGACACAGGTACTACATCTTTACACAGGTACATCTTTCAGGATGACCGCAACCTAGATTGAAATCATAGGAGAAGACACTGTGATAAAAGGCATATGACATTGAAATTTGGGCATCATTTTGCTCGCGGAACAGCTTATGCATTTTGGCAACATTCAGGTCAGACGGCAAGTATTTCCGCCCAGGTGAATCGCGACGAGCACAGTGAGAAGCTCGGCAAGTAAAACTTTCAATATGACGCTGAATGGCTTCTCTTCTAATCTTCTTTTCTTCTACATTACGTGCCCGACCTCGATTCTCTGGTGGAGCCACTCCATTTTCAAACCAATATTTTGCAATATTTGAAACTCGATCTTTACCGACACCTGAAATGAAATCGGAATATCATCTTATAAAATTTGAATTTGATTTGGTGCAACTGATATGTCACGCATACCAGCACACATGACGACATAATCGAAGCTAAATTCAACTTAATCAGAAAAGCTCTGTTTCGAAGACTGCTGTGCATATCGGCCCTTCATGTACATTATTGATAATAACTGATGCTATATAATTATCTAGACAACACAATTATTATTTTGTAGTGAGAAATATATATATCGCAAGCAAACGGTCCAGTCAGAGTATGGCTTACTTTTATTACATTCACATCAACTTCTAGATCTTTTAAGGACTTTATAAACATTAACTGGAAATTTTTACGAGTTGTAGAGGAACGTTTCATCTAGCATAAAATGTCATTCATTGAATAATACGGCAAAAACATGATTGTGCAAATCCAGATTGCTGATTCCAAATGATTTGGATAACGTAGAAAATTTTGTTCAGTCACATTCTTAAATATAAACTGTAACGAAGATTTGCATGTACATGTAAATGAACGTTCGTAGCTTGTACTGCATATTACTATCAAACAAATGCGTACTCACAAAATATACTGAGGAATGATGCCTTGCATACTGGAACACGCTCCTTGTCCCTTAATACATGATATTTCACATCTATGTCCCTCCTTTTCTGGCGTTGCTGATCATTCCCTTGAGAGCGACGACGTTGAACTTTTTGAATGGTCGTATTATACAACAGCGTAGAATCTTGTTTTGTTTTCACTGGCTGTGTGTATAGTCGACCATGTATATCAGCGATTTCTTCAGCACTAAGAGTCGAAGCCATGCACATGGAGTTGTTATGAATACACGCAGTACCAGGAATTTTACCCAATGCACAATTTCGTCCTTTTTTGGCGATCGCTCCAGCTGTTTCTTCAGGTTTTCGTTTTTTTCATCGTTTAATTGATGTCATTACGACAGGTTTATCCATCGAATTCAAATCTTCCGTTACAAGCTGCTGTTTGTAGCGAATATGAAACAATGTTATTAACACTGATACAAAAGAACGTCACAGAATAGGTCATCAGAAAGCGTACTGTTACTTAGGGAAGTTGTTGAATGATTAGATTCGATTTCAGTCAATCGTTGTCACGATAACATAAACAAAAAGGGAAATACGTGACGTTTCTAACATTTTATTGGCTGATAAGTAACTGGCATTTACCAATCATTTGATTCCTTTTTGCGTTGAAGTTTTAGATCTTTGAAATACCAAAAAATGGATTTATCGGTTTTTGCAAAACTCTAGTTAAGGCGTATATCGGTTTTTGCAAAAAATTAGTTATGGCGTTTATCGGTTTTTGCAAAAGACCAAATCTTTGTTAAAGCATCAAAGCGGACAATGACAAATATCGAAAATTCTGATTTGACACCTGGAACAGGATCACAATAAAGAATGTCAAGGTGTACTTAACTCAATTTTTTCAAAAATGGCGGTTATCGGTTTTGCGCCTGAGCCCTTCAATTGTTCTTTATGACCTCCCCGGAGGCGCACCTCGGCAAACAGACGATAGTTTAGCTCATGCTGAACTTGTCAGATTCAACTGCGGCAGGCTATAAACAATGGGGCTATACATAGAAAAGCGTTTTGAGCTCTGAAAATCAAAAGGAAGCAGGGGAAGTTTTTCTTTCACGTGTCATATTCAGTGACGAGGTCGCACTTTGCATCAACGGAAAAGTGAGTCGTCATAAAATCAGGACGTGAAATTTTGGAACATCCACATCAGATAGTGGAGTTTCAAGGAGAATCACTGAAGATGTGTGTTCTGAATGCTGCAAAGCTGACTTCTCCTTTAGCTTCAGGCTAATTGAATGACTCTTTCAACAGGATGCTGCACCAACGCACTGGCATGATGAAGTCCGACCATTTATAAAATTTAAAAAGCTCCCTCAGCAGATTCAACTTTTAAATGGCCACTTTACAGTAGGAAGTCGGTTTGAGATTTTTTTTCTTTTGGGCAATGTGAAGGATAAGGTCTAGGTTTCATGTTGCCATTTTCAAGAACTGACTGACGTGCGATATCGCATTAGTGAAGCAGCAGCGACAATGCCAAACAACATCCTGGTATAACGGCAGCTGGACTGTCATCTTGATGCTGGCTGAGCTTTTTCAGGAATCAGTGCAGTCACCATAATGCCACAACATCCGACATGTTGACTTCAGGGATCTGATGTCACCACTTATGTTACAAAAACCGAATTTAGCTTGAAGATAGGAACACCTCCCTTATAGTAACACCTCTTAGTTTGGAGATTTTGAGAAAGGCGATAAATTTCATTATTGGATGATGTCTTACGTCTGCGACATAGCACTGTGGCCGTGACAGACGCTGAAAGACAAGAGACAAATAATCGACGCCACTGCAGAAAATGTGAGTCGTTTCGCGCTAGCTAAGCGCTTTGGCATTCTAAATGCAAAAAATTCAATTTAGAAGGCAATTGAGTGCGGAGACAACACTAAACGAAGCACTATAAAGCCGGTGAGATACGATAACCTAGAGAGCTAGAGAGGGCATTTCTGTCTTAATTCAAACATGTTCGAAGTCAGAACGTTCCCGTCACTGGACAGCTGCTGCAAGAGGAGGAAAAACAATTTACTAATGAGCCAGCAACGGATGGCTAGAGAAGTTTTCCAGAAGACACTCGGTCCCCTTCAAGTCAGTTCAAGACTAGGGCGATCGACATGCTGGTGATCAGCGACTGGCAGCAGGAGATTCTGAAGGCTACAATGGATGCGTTCCATCGTAATGACGTTTATAACTTAGATGAGACTAGTTTACGACTTCTACCCAACAAAACATTGGCTTCTAAAGGTAAGCAGTGTACACTGCTTGTCATAAGAAAATATGTAAAGCCACGTTGCTTCAAGAATGCAAGGATTCCCATTGACTATAAAGACAATTGCAATGTATGGATGACAGCGCCCATGTATGAGACATGGCTGAAAGATTGGGATAAGAAGCTGGAGAAAGATGGGCGGAAGAGGCAAGTTCACATCTACAGGTGCGATGACTGCAGAACCGCACTCCGTCAGTGAGGAACTTGCACGACTATAGTGAGACTTGTACGAGCAACGCGAAGTGGAGGACGAAGCCAGTCTCACCCACTGCGTGACGGCGAACCAACGTGTGAGGTGTAGACAAACGGCATCATGATCATGGAGAAGATAGCTGTATCTGCAATTGAACCGGTTGAAGCTGAGTCAGAGGAGCTGGTGGAGGAGCCTGAAATTCCATCAGTCACCAATTAAGAATCCCGCCAAGCCTTGGATATTCTGAGACAATACATTGAGAGAAATGTTGATGATCCCGTGGTGTTGGTTTTGTGTGACAAGCTCGATGACGTTACTGCCAAACAACGGATGGAAGTGATGAAGCAGAAGCGCACTGAAAGCCTTTTTTAAGAATCACTTAATCTGTTAAATACAAATTTTCTTTAATTAATTCATCTCTGCCTTTTGAAAACATATTGGGAATATACCGGTAGCTTATGAATATACATTTAAATAAAATAGTAATTGGGTATTAAATTAACAAAATTAATTAAATACCCAATTAAAAATAATGTAATTAAAAATAAACAAAATGACAACAGTAGATGTGAAAAACTTCTTAGCACTGAACATTATTGTTTATTTGTAGTTATTTGTTTTTTTTTGCATCCCTCTCTACAACTCTCTATAACGAGTCCCGATGAGTGTCGTTATAAAGAGGTTCGCCTGACATATTTTTCACGCTAGTGTCAAACACTTATATCATTGACCATAGTTGTGGCGTTGATCGACATTGTGCGGAGTCATTATATCTGATTAAAATGCAGTCTAAATAACTCGGTGGCGCTCTAATATCTTGCTCCAGTAGGGTTCCAGTAGGGTCTCTGAGCAAGTGCTATATACTGATTGCCTCACAAATAAATAAAAGATGGAGGAAATCTGCTATAGTAAACAAAATACATGTTCTTTTGCATTGTTTTTTGGAGTCGCTTACATCTGTGAAACAAGTCTGTTTCGCTGAAACAATCACTTTATTTCCCAAAAACTCAGAAGACGAATCAATGCAAGACAGCGAGTCGAGACACATTCCGAATTTCTGATACATATTTCTCGCCATTTTCAGTAATTTGGATCATTTTGTAGCTGACAGATAACAGGAAAATAATATTGCAACAGCCACTGCCATAACAATGAGCACAAATTCGGATAGTGATAGGTAAATATGCACAAGCAGTACAAACTGTAAATGTGCACTTCAGGTATTGCTCATCCCACTCAAAAAGCATAACTATCAGCATTACTAATGGTTAACTGTAAAATGTGCCAGTAGCCAAAATTCGAAAAACTGCCAGCACCCATAACTTTTTTGGATTTCAATATTTCACGAAGATTTTTTCAGAAAACGGATAATGCTAGATGTTCTAAATACTCGTAGGCTTAAAATTTCAAAAATATACAGACAATTATTGACAATTCCTACATTAGTGAAAAAAGGCCAAGAAGCAACGATGCCGGTAGCCATAAATTTACTAAAACATCGTAAATCCAGACGCAGTAGCCACAGTAGCATAATGAAGAGACAAGATACTAATACATCATCAAAAGTCTTCACAAATCACACAATCCAGAGACTAACGGCACATACCCTAGTTCACAATATAGTAACAGCGGTACATCGTGGGGCAAGTTATGGGGAACAAACTAGAGGAGTGCCAATTCACCCCACACATTTCGTGAATTGGCATTTTTGTAACTTTTTTGAAACGAATATTTGAAGCGGAAGGAGTCCGAATCGAAAAAAAATTTTAGTATAAAAGAGTTAGGAAATTCCCTGGATATTAAGTTTATTTTGTTTATGTTTGAATTGTGTTTGAATAGTAAAAAAATCGTTGTTTGATCATGAGAGCTAATTTAGTTAGGGTGCCAGATCACCCCACTCTCCCTTAATGAGAGAAATCAGATGTTGGAGCAGGGCTAGAGTTGGGGGATTGGACTGAAACTACACCGACCACTTGGTTGGGACTGGAGAGAGGTTGCATGGGTAGTTCAGGTAGATCGGAGTTGAAATAAAGAAGTTTTGGCTACTGGCATGTCAAAAAGTTAGTGACCGGGCGTATAAATTCGGATTAAAGATGAGTTAAAGAAAGAATATCGCTGTGAAACTGTGTAGGCGTGTAGAACATCCAACATTCTCCTGTGTCTGAAAAAACTAAGTGAAATATAGAAAAATAAAAAAGTTATGGAAACTGTCAGTTTTTCGAATTTTGGCTACTGGCACATTTTACAGATAAACCAAAGACAAGTCATTAGCATTTTATGAAGCAGGACAACGAATGCAACTTTAGCAACGCGTTGGCCACGCTTTCAGCCGCGTTTTATTCGCATTGGTCAATCACAAGTTTCAAGTTTACTAAGAAGAAGTGCAATGTTAAAGGAGCTACTAGTTTATTCGATGTTATGCATCAAAATCTACCTCTGTGAGTGACTAAGCTCCCACTTAACGATAGCGACAGGGAAAGACTTCATGCAAGTTATTTAACTGGCTCAATAAATCACTGAGGTGAACCAATGAGAACGAAGCTTTCAGAAAGCATGGAAAATGCGTTTTCTGAAGTTGTTCTCATGAAACAGCATAGTAAGTCACAACAGCTGCTGACTAAAATCAAATTTATCGATGAAAACCATAGTGACGCTTGCAAACATAGCATGGATGATTAGTAACACTAAAGACAAACTATACTTTGATGGAGAATTATAATTGAAAATGAGCATTTTTGGCTTCGGACTTTGGCTCTGCGCTAAATGTAAAGGCCGACGAAGTACTCAATACAGAAACTGTTCACGTCCTACGCTGCAGCTGAGTGAAAATCTAGACTTTCAACATAAATTTACTCGGTGAATTTCAGTTACTTTATCTGAAAATGTCTCATTCCCGACCATGAAAAGCTACAGAAGGAGAATTAGTATAGCCTACATGAAGTAATTGATATAGATGAAATCATGCATAGATGAATCCGACTACATCAACTTTTACATTCTATCATCCACAATTTAATATTCTTATCATCACTGATTTTCTTACCTGACAATGTGATTAATACAATTGTTGTCAAGATACCTTTTAGCGTGAGAAAGATACACATGTCTCCCGAATGTATTCGATTCACATATGGAACAGCGCAACATTCTACATTGAATCTAAAATGTCTTCCATTCTAATTGCTCAAAAACATGTTCATCAAAACAAATATCTGCATGTCTAAAACGGTGGAAATTATCTTCCAAATTGATATTAAGCTGAACAATCTACTCACCAGACTCCTCAGAAATATTGAAAGATTTTTTTGGTTCATTTCTCGCTAATTTCAGTCGAATGTTTCAATTCGTGGCCAGTGTTGCCGAGTTGGTGGCGACACTGGGGAAGATATTTCATCACATTCACATCGGCATTTAAACAAAATATTGCAAATCCTAGAATATCGAGGAATATTCACCGAAATCCCTTAGAACTATGTAAATCTGCTTCCAGCAAGCAGCATGTCGATGTTGTAGAATATTTTAAGTGATCATCTCAATGATTGAAGCAGTCTCTCATCTTCGGCGGATTTTCGCGGCGGCTAGTGGCGGCTAGAGTCGACAAGTTTCCTGCCACGAGTCGGCAACAATTATTCGTTTCGTGGCGAGTTCGTGACGAGGAGTTTACAGTGTAGGCATAAACTTACCAAGCAATATCATAAGAGATTACATCGCCAACGATTAAGTACAGCGTGTTTGACAGTGTCTAATAATTTCGAATAAACAACCTTGATAATGTTTTTTGGCTCAACAATGATGGCCGTATGCAATTGCTGTGCAGTGTAATGTGATAACAGTGGCCTGCGGTGCCACTCATCAATATGCATGCGATGCACAGAGTCGGATTTTGTAGGCGCCCATGTGCTCAAAGATAATACATCGTCTTTGCACGTTGTATCATTTATCATATTTGATATCGAAAAGGGCGTTCATTTAGTTTCAAATATCTTGAACATTTTCATTACCCTGTTGGCTGCTGTTGAAATTATATGAAAACTATTTGTTCTAATGAATCTCTTGTACACTAATATGTGGAATTATCTAAAAATCAGGTCCATCCTTCTTGATTTTTTGAAGAAGTCATCGACGACAACATGTTCAGAACCTCCTTGTCTGATTTGTAGGTTGCACGTACAGTTTTCTCAATTGATATTGGGCCTTGAGCTTCACACAGCCACGGAAAAATCTTCGTATCGATGAATATTTTCCTTTCCGTCTTTCGACGCTTCAGTGTTCATCTGAAGTCAAGGCATGGACCACCCATCTTCAACAACATTCTGATTGCTATTATGGAATCTCTAACGGAGAATTATGACAACGAAGATTATTGTGGCTCGGTTTTAGTAACAGTGGACTTTCAAAAGGCATTCGATTTCATTAATCATGTTTATTGAAAAATATGTTTTATTGAAAAATTGTTGAATTTCGAATTACCAAAAGGATTCGTACTATGGATCAAAGATTACCTAGAAAGACGAAGTGCTCGGGTCAAGGTCAAACTACTTAACAAGGTTAACTACTTGTGTTGTGAAATACGCTGATGATGTTTCTCTTGTACTGCCAATATGCTACTCCGATTCTAATAAAATGTCAGCTTTGATTAATCAGGAGATTGAAAATGTGCAAGTATGGTGTGTTAGTAATGATCTGAAGCTCAACGCATCGAAATCTAAAATTGTAATATGTGATAAAATGCGTTTAAATGTGTACCAGGTACCTTTTGAAGTTGTAGAAAGTGTAAATATTTTGGGCGTCATTGTCACATATGATTTAAGCTGAAAGATGCATGTTGATAAAATTACCTCAACTGTAAATAAGCGATTTGATGTATTTCGTAGAATGAGACTGTATTTTAACCATCACGAACTCCATCAATTGTACAATGGTTTTATTATATCTGTAATAGAGTATGCATGTCCTTGTTTCGTTGGATTGGACATTACACTGTCCAAGACACTTTCAAAAATTGATAGAAGAGCTCACAGGATCATTTTCCAAGATGACAACCCTGTCTGCAATTGCGCCGTTGATGAAATCATCCGTCGCCGAAATGTCACCAGTATAAAACTTTTCAAGATCATAGCCACGAATAAAGATCACTCCCTTGCTCACCATGTGCCTCGTACAATTACTTTCAGCAAAAAGTATGCTGTTCCATTGTGCAGAACATTGAAGCGGAAGCGATCCCTCTTTCCATTTACTGTTAACTTGATGAATGACAATTGTTGATAAATTCTCATTTTGTGATTATATGATGTTATATATGATTTTCATTTCAAGAAATATACACTTAATTTATCTTATCTTCACAATTTTTTTGACAAATATTTTGACAGAGAATGCTCTTTTTATCATACCGGTAGCAATGTCAAAGATAGTTCTACATTCAAGACTCACCTTTGTTCTTTCTCCCTTAACATGATGTATAACCAATATAACCCATCGGATCTGCAAATACACAGCATGCATGCATACAAGTCATTCTGTCAGTCTGATGAGGTCCGGTCTATCACTACAATTTTCCCTAAAGTGAGGGATGCGATAACTTCGCCGAATGCAGCCATTTCGCAGGCTTTTGTATAGGAACTTCGCGAGAAGGCAGCGTGCACAGACTGCGCGTCAATCAATGCAAATAGATAGCACCGGTGAATGCGGTGGTGCCTCACCTTTGTCAAAGCTCTTTACGATGTGATTTCCCTAAATGAAATAGCTTTCCATTGGATTTTGTGCGAAATTCAGAGATTCAGTGTCCAAATTATCATCAGTCCTAGGAAAGACAAGAGTGGCTAACTTACAGATTTTCAGCAAGGCATTCGCCGCATGCATCACTTCTATTGACCGCACGTCACTGTGTGATAGCTAACATTTTTGATTAGAATTGCAAATTTCAGATTAACGGCCAAGTTAGTGCATTTTATCAACACTAATTACTGAAGACGTCATTAATGTTCAGACATATCATTTCACGGAGAATTTATAAAGCGATAAAGCTATCTTTACACAGGCTACCTGCTACATATTCAATTTATAAGTAAGACATTTATACCAATGCACTACACGATGGGCCTGTACGTGATAAAAAGTAGTTAGTAATTTACATATATATATATATATATATATATATATATATATATATATATATATATATATATATATATATATATTCAGACATAACGTGCCCAATTTGAACATATTTTGAAAGAAAAACAATTATGTTTCTATCAACCGAACATGTTTCGGAATGTAATGATCATTCCATCTTCAGCGGTACAGGAATCCGAAAAAAAACAGAAGTAAGTTTATATACAGATCAGCGTAAAATGCAAGAACCGATATCCATCAAATATGACGTGTAAAACTATGATGCTATGTACAGGCGAAAAATGACGTCATGAAAATCACAAATTCAAGTGCAAGGGCACTGAGCCATTCCTTTCATTAGATAGCATATCGATATTTTCATTCAGAAGAATAGACTCCAAGATAAGAGGATAGGCTGATGCACCGATAATAGAGAAATTTTCAGCTTTAAGATGGTGCTCATGTAAAGAGATTTCAGTGGCTACGGGATAGGCTTTCAAATGCTCGCTGATTCGAGTGGCTAAGTGGCGCTTGGTTGCACCAATGTATCGCATTGGACAGCGATCACAAGTATACAAATATGTAACATTCTATTTCAAGCCAAACGAAATGCGATCTTTGTTATTGAAATGGTTCAAAACTTTATTGGTTTTGAAAGATAAGTAAATTTTCACGTTCTGCAATTTCTCATTCAACTCGTTTATGCGTCTTTTAAGTTGCTTATGTTTGCTATCTATGAAAGGGATGGACCAGTACACCTTATCCACTTCAGTAGTGGTTGAGGCATTTTGCGAATTTTCAAACTTGGTTACCACATTTCTTTTTATTTTGTCTATAAATTGCGAATCATAGCCGTTTTTCAGAAACATTGATTTGATGCGTTCACACGCTATTCTGTAATTCTCTCTATTGGAGCAAATTCTGTATGCTCTCGAAAATAGGGAACGCATAGCAGCGATTTTATAAGTAGAGGGAGAACATGAAGAGGCAGGTATGTAGATACCTGTATTGGTTTCTTTAATGTGATGGCCAATATCAAATGCACCATCAAGAATGCTGACAACAGTGTCAAGAAATATGACACTCTCATTCTGGCCTAATTACATCATAAATTTTAAATTTTCCTCAACCGAATTGAAGAACTCGAAAAAATGCTTACAATCCTTTTCAGTGCAAAAGATCGCAAAGCAGTCATCTATATATCTAGTGTAGAAAAGGGGAAGATGAGTAAGTTCTGAAAAACGGCTTTCTACAAGATTCATGGCAAACGCAGCCATGGTGGGAGCCAGCTTCGAGCTCATTGGCATGCCATCAATTTGGTAAAACAGTTTCTCATTAAAAGAGAATAAAATGTTAGTACATGCTATTTCTAATAAACTTTTCAAAGCTGGTTTGGAGACAGAACAGTGCTCAAAATCAATTAACGACAAAATGTGATCAATCGTCTTGTTGACAGGAATCGATGTAAAGAGATTCGATACATCAAAGCTAACTAATTTGCAATTTTTCAAATCCGGAATATTGAGATGCTTTAACTTTTCAACAAACTGAAAAGTATCAGTAACACTATATTGCCTAGGGATGAAGGGCTTCAGCAAATTATCCAACCAACCCGACAAATTGGAGAGATAAGAATTTCTCATATTTAGAATGGGACGATACGGAGGATTGTTGATATTTTTGTGGACTTTCGGGAGTCCGTACAACCTCGCGGGTCGAGAACCAACAGATTTGATTTTATCAATGATATCATTGTTTAAAAGCTTCTTTGACTTCAAACTTTGGAGCTTACGATTAAATCTGTCCTCTTCAAGAATGAAGGGATCTTTTTTCGAACGTTTATCATACTTGTAGGGTTTGAATTAACTCCCTAGCCTCGATCACACCTACGCACCAAAGGTCACATCAGAGACAAAAATGAAATACTACTTTGTTTAAGAACATTACTTTTTACCCTCACGTTAAACGTGTGTGATTGCTCCTCTAAAGCGCATATCAAAATCAGAAGTGTACTCATTTTTTTTGAAGAAGGATAGGGATTTCTTGCCTGGTAGAGACTGGAGATAGACCGTGTGAAGCACACATCAACAGGATGGGAGAGCCGAGTCGTATGCATCAAACTTAAAGCGACATTTGATAAAATTTCGTCGAAAATGATTGATGAATTGATACAGCAATGATCACTAAAGATAGGTTCAGACAATGTAGGTTACCAGTTATTTTAAGAAAACTATACTATATATATTTTCCACCCGGAGTCGGAGTCGGAGTCCTATCAAACCCTGGAGTCGGAATCGGAGGCCTATCAAAATGATAGGACTCCGCATCCCTGATTCCAATGACATGCTTCAATCCGTCTTGTGACATCCAGACAGGAATCTTTCTAGAGGGCGCACCGGAAATGTAGGACCGGCCTAAAATGCAACAATTTAGTCGGGGGAGCGTGTCGGCGTGCCGTAGGAGTCAGCTGTTAGAAAATTTGGAATGTCTGGGCTTTCCGGCGCGATTCTTGCAACGATTCCAGTCTGGAGTGAAATTACGTTACTATACGTGCACTTCCGTAATTCCAACTTCATCACTGTAAAATCTGCCATGGAAATCTTATGCTCAGAGGGTCAAATCCCGGGATCCCAGCATAGTAATCTGAAATAATGATATAGTAATTAATATGTATTATTAATATATAACAGCATAATTACACTAGGTTACATTGCCACGTTTAATTACGGAACACCCCAAACGGTTAAGGAGGGCAGTTTATACTTCTACACGCGTACATGCGCGCTGCATTAAGAGTCAGCAATCACGTGATCTGATGCTGTCAAAGTATGGGGAATGTTTATACGCGCGGGCGACCATTTATAATTTACGCGTCGTCTGTCCACGTTGTTGCTTGAACCACGGTCCACGGATGAACCGCTTTGCATGTTCTGTCTGCCCTGAGCATGAAATTGAGGTCATATCACATTGTTTAGCCTCTTATACATACAGACACATGAGGTAGAAAGTCTATATAACAGGAATGCTGACATATGTTGCAGTATATGTCACCTATCCACAGATGTTTAGGGCCATGCATGATTACGCGCAATTTGCGCGTGAATTCTGCAGCCCATTACTACATCAACATTCATGGTGGAATATAAAAGAAAACTTCTTTGTATTTTATTGTACTAATTTAAGACTGGCTTGAAGCAGTCTTAAGTATTTGTTCTAATTTATGATAACTTCAGTGAAGACATGCTTTATGACAGTTTCAAGTTACCTGTTTATTTGTGTTTATCCTCAGATAAAACAGTCATAAGTTTTAAATAAATTTTAATAATAATAATTTTAATTTAGTTATTCTTAGCACAGTGCCCAATTACATCAGAAAATTTTATTGTCCTAACTTAGCATCGTCTCGAAAATTTGAACTTATAAAGTGTATGAGCCACTCAGTGATTCTGAGTTATGGTATTCTCTGAAATGATATTCATTTCACATTTTGGCTCTCTTTCTCATGTTGCATCACTTTTACATCATATGTTACCTAATGTCACTCTGCAATTATATTATTTATCACAATCATAATGGAGGCAACAATAAAGTTTCAGAAAACTTTGCTCATTGACATGGTGAACTCATTTCAACGGTTATGTCTTTCTCGTACCTTCTATGGCGGCTGCTTCTTATGAAATGAAAACCTCTAAGCATTGATTTTGGAAAGACAGGGGTAGAAAATAACGAGTTCCAATCTCCCTCCTAAGATCTATAATATATAGAGATTGAAATGAGCAACTAATTGATAAAAGAAGCTATTCAACCAAACATTACATTCTTTCCCATGTCATATAACTAAAAGAACTTTTGAGTAAAGAAACATACATGCATGATGCAGTAATCTATATGAATATCTGACAACTTTTAGGTGCTTACTGAAAAACTCCGATAATACCAGAGATGAATGATACTAAAGTTGCTAGGGGAGTTTCCAAAATTCGTGCAAAAAATTTAGTTCAGGTTGCGTCATTCCGTTCTGTTTGAAGTTCAACGATTGTGCCATTCTGTACCAATGATTTATGTGCCATGACTACTCATGTTAATTGCATTCTATGATCAGAATGACGTAATGTGTTGTGTGATGATGTGTAGGACGGGATATGATTTCCAGGAAAACGCAAACATACCGGGGAACGAAGGAAAGAACTAGCTAAAAACTCCACAAGTCACTCAAAGAATGCTTTACACGATTAGAAGAACCAAGCTTCTTTGTCCACAAGGCTTCTTTTACTATCCTCTTCCTCCATAAGGATTCTTTCTCCACTATTTGCATACCTTCGAAGTCAACTTGATGATCACTTTCAAAGACATGACGGGCTACTTCAGTTAAGAACTAATATTAATTAACTGTTAATTAAACTATTAACTGTTAAGAATTCTTCTGTTAAGAACTGAATTATTTACAACAATTTCCTAAACATTGTCGTCGATATTCGTACTTTACTTATCATATTGCCTTACAGTTGCACAGATTATTACTAGATACCGCATACAATATATACAGATATATTATACAGACTATACAGTTATATAGTCACAGATTCTACCATTGCCTTTCGACGGTTATGACACTACCGTCACCTACATCTATCAAACGTTACTTGGGAAATATGGCATGCGTCTCAGGAAAGAAAGAAAGTGAAAGTACCTTTTGAGAAGTTTTCAAATCCTTGAATCCTGGTCAGAGGTAATGTATGATTCTATTTGATGAAATGTATATCAAACCATAGAGTCGTCATATTAGGTAGAGTGGTAACTCCGCATTTATTAAACCCCCATTGTGTATACAGTTTCGATTTTATTAAATGAACTCGAAGGGGATATAGTTGGTAATTGTTACCAAATGTGAGTTATGCAATTTCTGCAGTTTTTGAGTGAATGATTTTTGCAGAATTGAGTGATCATGATTGTAATGCAGAAGGAATGATGGTATTTCTCTCATGATAGCCTTGGAGATTTAATATTTGTTGAATGAGAAATTCCATGGGTTCCTATTACTTTCATGCTCAACCTCAAGAGTATTTTCTTAAGCGTGATCATATCACAGGCAACCTGCCACTGCAGAGCAAAATAACAGAATCAAAGGCAATGATTTCATTAAGCTTTGAAAGGTATAAATGGTTCCACATCACTAGTCAGATTCAAGAAATGAAACATGAATTTAGTGAATCATAAAATCATGCCGGTGAAAATTGAATTAAAAACTTGAAATTTCAGCCAAGAAAGCACGAATAATATCGCGACTTTTTCATGAAGACTTCCATTATAATACGGATCAAGAAATTACCCTTGATAATCAGCTTAATTTCCGCTTAGTTAGGATGCTTTTTAGCAAATATTCATTCCTTTTGATATCCAACGTGTCTCATATTACTTATATATGGACGTCATCTCGGTAGTACATAAATTGTCAAAATTTTCACTTTTTTCAAAGCTGCTGAAATAATTTTTTATGACCACGGGAACGTAAAATCTCCGCAAAAAATTGAATCTTTTGATATAAAAAGTTTCACTGTATACAGATATTTTTTTGAGTCGACACTATACCTGTATATCCCTACTCTATGTAGCAAACCTAGCATTTCGTATCGTGCGAAACATTCGCTCGGGTACTCGTTTAACGCATTATTAGAGCCAGCAAAAACAACATCAAAGGTCAGAGAAAGTTCAAAACAAAACAATTAGGCAAGGCATGTCTTTGTTCTCTCACTGTGACCGCAGATTGTTTACCTTGTATGTTTGTGCACTTTAGCGGAAAAATCTTCAAGAAGTTTGAAAAAGAACTTTTGAACTTATTACAATAAAGCCTGCATTTTCCGACTCCCTACATCGCAAAGATTCTGAAGATACCAAACACGAACATTTTGGATGAAAAAGTAAGAATGTGACATTTTCAGCCAAAAGAGTCATGATTTTGTGATAACTTAGCAATATCACTAATTTTTTCCTGGTTGGCCGATTTTGATGACCAGTATGCAAAAGAGAGCTCAGAAAATACTCGTTTTGCCAGTGCCTGAATCATACTCACATGTTTTCTTATTTAAAAGTTACGATTTGCTAATTGAGCGATTTTCATATTTTGAGCACTGCTCTGATACATCAACGGATACAAGTCTATCATGTTTAATTTTAAAGCTGAGAATGCAAGCTCTCGAATGACGTATGGGTTGTTGTGCGACACGATTGGAAGACATGCTAATCAATTGATTTATATCGTCCGTTTTTTTATCATCACCTCTGTTATGTTAAAACCCATATTTGGAGGTCTTTTGTGCGTGTAAACTTCCACTTATCAGTGAACTTTGGCCAAAACTTCGGCCAAAAACAGCCGCACACAACTTGGTGGAGGCCTGTGGGGGCTGGTACGCGAAAATCCAAGATGGCCGCCACTTGAAACTGAAAATGCAGTGTCCTGACTCATGAAAAGAGTTTAACACACTTTAATGTCACTTTTCTAGGGTTTTCTAGGTTGAGAAACCAGTTTCTGATTTCATTTTTAGGTTTCCGTTACATTTTCATGTCTCAATTCACTAGGTGACATGCCACGCTCAATCACGCGGAATTCACGCGTGAACCACACGTAATTACACATGAGCCCAAACATCCGTGGCTATGCGTGATATTGCTGCAATATCTCTTATATAAGCAGGTATAGTTGCAGTCCTGTTATATAGACTTTGCGTCTCATGTGTCTGCATGTATCAGTCGCTAAACAACGTGATAGGACCTCAATTTCATTCTCAGGGAAGACAGAACATGATTAGCGGTTCATCCGTGGTTCAAGCGGCAGCGCAGACAACCGTAGACGACGCGCAAACTATAAACGCTCGCCCGCGCGTATTCATAAACATTTCCCATGTTTTAACAACATCAGATCAAGTGATTTTTGACTCTTAGTGCAGCGAGTATGTACGCGGGTAGAAGAATAAAATGTCCTTAACCACGGATGTTTGGGGTGTTCCGTAATTACGCGTGAATTACGCGTGGCATGTCACCTAGTGTTCTATGCCCATGCTATGTCCATTACCATTTATAGACCCATGTAGGCCACGACCTATTATTTACAGTAGGTCCCCTATTATATTAGGTTATACCTATTATAGTAAGTCTATTATTATAGACCCTAGGTCCACGACCTATTGAGCACATACCAGATGAAAACGAGTTCGCGTACCGTCAACTGCGGCAACTTGTGCCACTGTTTTGCGTTTTTTTGAGATTGCGCCTAAGGATTTTTTTTATAATTCCAAACCTACATGGCACTAAGCTTTAGGGTTCTAGAAATACCACACACATGTTTTGAATTTTTTCTAGCTGTACTTTTGACACTGGGGCCCGCCAAAAATGGCACAAGTTACTCCATCAAAATGGGCAACTTGTGCCACTCATCGTATGTTATATTAATTCGGTCATTTGCTTACAGATATTACTTGAAATCACAAAGCCAAGTGTTTCTAATTTATTTTGCAGCATTAATACAATAACAATCGCATATGAAACTCGGAAATAATGCAGATAAAAAATACAAATGCAAATATCATAAAAAGGGTAACTTTTTCCTTAAAATTGATCAAACATCAATAGTATATCACTCAATGTTTGATGTGAAGATCGTACAAAAAATAGAAAATGAAAGGGTTTTTTTCAAGCACCTGTAATGATTATTCGAGGAATTAGTGTTTAATATTGTTTAGCCTCATCGAAGTTGGTAGATAGCAAAAACTGGAGTAGGCCTACACATACCGATGCGAGCACTCCACAGGATCGCACAATTCATCGCAGTCAACATTGAAATGAAGAACGACAGGTGGGCTTAATTTGCCGACAATCTGCTTGTAATTGATGTTGGAGCTATCGCCTTTCTCTGGAAAATGAATTGATCGTTTTCGTCCCGATATTGTTTCACAGACTTTATGCTGTGAAATCGGCATTTCCATGTCAGCATTTCCATTTGTCCGAAGAAATGTCACATGCTGCTTCATCGAAGGAGACTGAGTTTGACGAGAACCCAGTCACCCTCAGTCAAAGTTCCAATAGCAATTTCTTATACTCCCTCTGTCGGGTGATGCTGATGATCCAGTGACATTGCATGTGAATTCTGAGACACTTCGCTGTCCCCAACAGACTCAAGCGGTGAATAGGCATCTAAGCTTGAGATGACACAGTTCGATGCGTCTGCTCCTCCACTTCAGTGATGAAGTGCAGTATTCCATTTCATCACAGTTACACATCGGTCAGGTTCGACATTCATCGCTTCATTTTGCCGAGTGCTTTTGTATGGTTTATGAGTATAACGCATCAGACGAAGAAGCTCCAACTAAGCTGCCGCTCATTTCTTCACAATTTGCCTGACCGTTTTCAGGTAATTGTTCCAGTACTCTATCACAATTCAAAGGAACGATCCCGGTCTTTTCGAATCTCGATATCATATTCTGCGATACGCTATCTTCAAATAGCTTATCCATTGTGTATAGTATCTATGAGCTTGGGAAGGGCATCCTTTGGAATTGATGTCAAATTGCGTCCATGGCTATATTTCCACTCAGTCAACGTTTGCCCCCACACACGCTTCAAGTTGCGAAAAAAGTCTAGCAGTTTTGAATTTCTGGTCATTACTTATCGTTTCACACACGATTGTAAAAACCGAATGCTTAGTAAAAACCGAATAGTTACGGATAACTTGTGTCATCGACCTCCGGGGTAACTTGTGCCACGAAAATAGCCTAAAAAATGAACCTCAAAAATGAACCAATTTTGTTCATTCTTTTTCGCATCTCATACCAATACGCCACATAATAGGATATCTGAGCATTAACTAAATTGAAATAATGCATCAATGCTCACCACATGAAAGTTTTTTACATTTTACATTTTAAAAGTGCAAAAATGACTATTTTTCAAACAAATCTCAGACAATCTGAATTTTCGTAGAAAGTCTCAGGACACATGCAACTTTTTTGCCAAATTGATTCGATTTTAAAGGAAGAATAATTTCAAGACCGATAATGTTATTATAAATCTTGCAGATGGATGTGTAGGTCCAAAAACGACCGTGGCACAAGTTACCCCCGCTAGCACAAGTTACCCCAGTTGACGGTACCTGTGTTATTCATGAATTGATCTAATTTCATTGAATTTGATGTCTTACATCTTTACAGGATAGTACAGCCATGTGATTTTCGCAAGATGAATAATTTATTTGTAATAACATAATGTGAACTACTGCGCTTGTTTTATGTGTAGTCAGCAACCTTCAAAACGCCTGTGACTCTGTTTTCTGTTTCGTTGACTATAACTAGCAAATAGCAATTGGTTTTGTGTGCCTGGAGCTTCATAAACTTTAATGTAGGCCTATCATATTGGTAGGCTACCATAATAACACGTACACCATAATACCATTACATAATACCATGTAAGCTTATGACAACGGGTATCATGGTGTAACTGCTGCCGTGTTAATTGTTTACTTGTAAAACAAGCCCCAGGTTGTGCATGTGCAAAGAAAACGTGTCAATTTAGTAACAGTGTACAGCGTACATATACAAGAATATTAAAAACTTAGTTCGCCAGCCTCACATTTCCCCTTCATTATTAGTGCAACCCCTTCGCAACTGCTTCCAGACAAATGCTACTGTATGGAGAGCACGCTTGACGTGCTGGAAGAGCGCATTCTGGGTCGATGGGATGGAGTCGAGAGACTTGAGACCATGAATGAGCATCAGCTTCCTTGACTCAGTGGGTTGCACAGTTCTTACTGTACATAAGCAGGGGTGTAGTTGAGGGTATACGCGGGTATACGCCGTATGGCAGTTGATAAAAATGATAGTCTAGCGTATTCCAACGGAAAC
>CAJQUW010014409.1:0-48248 GCA_907163375.1 Prostheceraeus crozeri
ATGAAGAGGACAAACTACATTAGTGGGGGTGCTAAGTCGACAATAAGGGCTGAACCGTGCAAATAGAGGGTAGAGGTCCAGATTTTTGCTCAAATACAGATTAAGGTATGAGTATTTTATCTTGATATGTATCTCTTTGGGCACTTTTATATTTAACGTATAGTCATCAGCCAAAAATGCTTGTTTTACATGGAGAATCCCTATCTAAGATATTAATTGTTTTAGTCCGCCGCAATTCACTGCTGCTACATTTGCAAGCGTCACTATGGTAACAATAATCAGCGAAGTTTAATTTTAGTCAGCTGCAAAATATTTATCTAAAATGAGACGTGCTCCAATATAATAAACAAGTTGAATGGTGAAATTGTACTTCAGACTTAACGAAATTGATGATATAAATATAGTTTGGTGAACTCAATGTGTTTTAAGAACGACATCAGCTGGTGTAATGCAAGCATACACCCACAGCATGGTTATAATCGATTTTGAACAATTTGCGGTTATTTATGACATCGTGGAGATCGTTTCGGCATTTTTTAGTAAATATAGCATTTCGTTAAATAATGTATCGACAACAATTGAAAGTAGGTCGTTCATTCAACTATTTCTACAAAGAGAAATGCATGTAGTGGCGGCTAAAATACATCGAAGGTCAAAATGAAAACTAATAAAGTACACAAAATCCAAAAAACTCATAAAAGAGGGTATTTTGCGTTAAATAATTCATGTACGACTCGCAAGTGGAGCGAGCGTACAAAATATGTCACATTTGGAGAGAGATCCATTTTTCCGGCTGACTTTTATGACAAAATTAATAGGTGATGGCTATTACACTGGCTGAGCTTGAACAATTTTAATCTGGCGACTGTTACACCGAATTAGCCAGCAAGACTGATTACCTGATAGATAAGTAGGATATGGAAAAGATCTACATTAAATAAAGCACTAAATTATACTTTGTTACATTAAGAGTTTCCGAATCACCGTAGGGAAATAAGTTTGCATCGCTTAAGAAATCACTAAGTATCTCAGAAAACATCGAAGACGAAGATAAACCAAGCAAGGCTAAGTAAGACAAGCAACGAGTCAAGACACATTCTGATGTATTTTTTGTCATATTGAATGATCTGCAGCCATGCTTGTAGCTAGTAAACATGAAGCGTGTTGATAGATATGGAAGACTTTTGTACAGGCTTTAATACCGGGTGTAATAGCCACTGCATAATGAAAAAGTTCACTGAATAAATCAGTCAATACCCAAAGCATTCAAATTATAGATAATTTCGTTTAAAATGTTGGTGCATCCCTTCTTAGTGTCATTCTCTAGATCGCTTCAAACAGCAACACCCAACGGACAAATCTGTCTTGAGAAATATTTTTACGCAATAAATACATGTTTTGACCAATTTTACAAAAAAGATTATCACTTTACAGCACACCGACAGTCGAATTTGCCAATACTCATTTGTGTGGAGAAATATAAGACGTCAACTTCCCTTAGTAGACTGAATGTTTCAATAAAGTAAGGTAAGTCAAACATAAGGTCTAAGTTTCGACAGTTTGTCAGCTTCAGGGTGCAATAGTTTTTTACTGCGACTTGAAGTTGACAAAGACTGCGAGAAACGTTGGCTCTGTATATGCGCATGCATGCATATTTTGCCTACCGTACTTTATGAAAACGTTCGTCCTACTAAAAGGAGTTCACTTTTAATAATTTTTCCCCAAAGATGACAATGAACCTCCTGTGTCAAGCAAAACGTTGTCAATACTGCTTCAATCACCACCAACCTAGCTCACTTCACGCATTCTAGGCAAGCCTTCACCAATATGACAAGAATATCTTTAACAACATAACTGGTCTGTGTACTACACTGACAGACAGAAATGCCTCAATCACAATCAAACTTGTCCCACATCTTCTCAGTGTCATTCAGTAGAGCGTTTCACAATGCAGCGGAAAACGGGACCTCTGGGAGGAAAAGCGGTTCTACGAGTAAAAGTGCTTGGTCGTATGGATGCATTTCCGGCTATAGTTTCAGCTGTGGATCTGTATCTGAAAAGGCAGCGCATCGACACCAAAGGCATTGTCAATTCTGCCTCAATTCAAACCAAACGTGCCCCACATCTTCTCAGTGTCACTCACTGGATCACTTTAAAAAAACAGTAGTCAACGGGCGACTCGGGGCCAAGAAATAATTCTCAAAGGAGTACTCCTCGGGTAGATGCACCTCCGGGTGCAGTTTCAGTTGCGGATCTGCATCTGAAAATGGCAGTGCAACGACACCGAAAACCTTGTCAATGCTGCCTCAATTCGAACCAAACTGGCATCAGCCAGGCGTGGGAAGCACCTCGCGAAATCAACGCACGCCTTCACCAATTCTGCAAAAATTGTATTTTTCCCACAATTCTTTACACTGTTAGTCAAAATGTTGATAGTATTGTCTCAACTACAACCAACTTATTATCATTCTGCAGAGCACATCAAAAGACAACAGCGCAACTCAGTCCTGACATGCACTGCATGCTATCATCACACGTTTTCACCATTTTTACAAAAGATAGTTTTCGATCATATCTTCACGCTGTCAGCCAAAAATTTTGTCAGTAGGCCTACTGCCTCAATCAATACCGGAGTTGCCCAAAACCTCAGTATCATTCTCCGCAGCGTTTCAAAACACAAGAGCAGAGGATAACTCTAGCTTGAGAACCACTTCTCCGGGATAAAGTACTCGGTCAAATGCAATGTAGATCTATGCTCACAGCATCATTTCAATTGTGGATCTGCATCTAAAAATGGCAGTCACAGCGGTGGCCAAAACTTTAACGATCCTGCCTCAATCACAACTAAGCTTACCCACACAACTCCCTGACTAATAGGCTGCATGTAGCATATGAATTCTGAGTTCTCGAATTGAAATGAGCAATGAAAAAGATGATCAAGCGGATTGGATCAGGTGAGTATCCACAGATTCGTGTGAATATACATGTGCATTGATATGTAGTGACAACTCTCAGAGAAGTCTTCCTTTGTAAAGATATCCGCAGTTTAAATATTTGAGTGAATACAGATGAAATTGTGTGGGATGACCGTCATGAGCAGAGCTATCGATTCGGATTTTGTAGATATGATGGATTGATGTATGTTTCTTGCATTTCCCATAACTTTTTCTATGTTTGATCACACTAATCAATGCCCGAGGCCTAGATTCACAAGAACGAGTACGCCCGTCGCGGTCTAGATTCATGCGACCGAGCACGCACAAGTACACCCGCTCGAGGTCAGAATTCACACGACTGATCGCACCCGATGTCTAAATTCATACGGCGGAATTCACACTGAAGGCATACATTTGTGCGACTGAACACGCCCGATGTCTGAAATCAGGTTCCAAGGCAAGAATTTAGACAACCGGAGTAAAGTGCGTGAGTGCATGAATTCAGACTACGGGTGTTTTCGAGCGTCCAATTTTCGTCATCGGTCGCGCTCCGGTATATGAATGTAGACAACGGGCGTGCTCCTAAGAATGATTATGAGAAGGTGTGAACCTACTTTGGTTGCAAGTGAAGCAGGATCATTTATGTTTTGCCGACGTTGTGAAGTTGTGTTGCAAAGAAAATGTACAATTCGCATATTGCTGGAAACATTCAAGGATTTCATGAGTTGTTTCACAGGTCATTGCTGTCTGTTGCGTGTTACGTTGTTGCACCCTGTGGAGTATTATCATGAGAAGGTGTGGACAGACTTTGATTGCAACTGAGCCAGAATCATCAAGGCTTTTCTTGACGATGTGAAGTCATGTTGCGAAGAAAACGACGTGAAAAAAATTCGAGAGATGATGGAAAATTCAAATGATTGCATGAGGTGTTTCTCAGATCAGAGTCGCCGGTTGGATGTTGTTTTGCAAAGTCGTTTAGAGAATGGTGATAAGAGGGTATGGACAGATTGGTTGCAACTGAGCCAGAATCATCAAGGTTTTTCTTGACGATGTGCAGTCGCTCGATTTCTGATTTATTGATTTTTGATCACGTGACATACACAGCGTCATCTGTACAGAGCTAAAAATAATTCGTTTAGTGTTGCTGTTTGTTTTCATCCATTGTTGTCCGGACATTCTATTTCTGCAATATGGGTTCAACGAACAGAGTCATATCTATGACTGTTGCTGACCTACAAAACAAGAAAAGTACGGTTACAAAACAGGAACTTTTAGAAGCTGTTATCTCTCTAAAGTCCAAAGCCAGCTATACTTCCGAATCACCCCCGGCTCCACATCAGAATGATATAATCTCTATCATAGAGAAAAAGATAAATGAGGTCATGCAGTTGCATTTATCAAAGCTATCTTCATTGATTGACAGTCATATTGAGCTTACTCAAAAGTATAACACCTTGCAAGATAAGTACAACACCATAAGTTCAAAGATTGATGAAGAAGTGAATAAAGCAACTGAAGAAATGCATCAGCGTTTACAGCGCCAGAATAACTTAATCATGATTGGCATCCCGGAAGTGAATGAAGGAAATGTCGAAGAAAGACGGGAAAGAGATTTTGGAAAGGTGATAAGAGTCCTCGAAGAGATTGATGTTATCGACGGTAGAATCAATATAGACAGTGTTCAAAGGTTGGGGCGCCCAGTAGCGAATAAAAGTCGTCCATTAAAGGAAACTTGCAGCAGCGGAAAATTCAAGTACACCATCTTGAAAAATGCCAAAAAGTTGAAAAGCTCCGCAAATCACAAAAATATCTATATCCATCAAGATCTCACCCCTTCTCAGAGCGAACAACATAAATTATTGATACAAGAACTTAAGATTCGCAGACAAGCAGGCGAAGATGTTTGGATACGTCACGGAGAAATAGTTAAAAAAACACCGCTACAAATTTTCGGTAAATTCTCTTATGCCTCTCCTGCAAGTAAACCGTCTGCTAGTTACCCCTCTGTATCCCTTGTAAACATTCAATCGCTCTTACCGAAAAAGAATGAATTAAGTGCTATTTTGTCTGTAATAAAATCTGACATTGTCTGTATAACGGAAACCTGGCTCCATTGTAATATTTCGGATGCCTTGGTTCACATACCAAATTACAGCATGGTTAGAAACGATCGGAATGGAAGAAGAGGAGGAGGTACAGCTATATATGTCAGCAAACTTTTATGTCCTTCCGATGTCCATGTGCCATTCAGTTTTCCAGAGAATGCTTCTGTTAATATTATAGAAATTCCAAACGCACGACTGTATGTTTCATGTATGTACATCGCACCATCATGTAATTCGAATGATCTTGGTGCAATTTACGATTTCATCAGTAATTCATACGAATATCTTTTGGCTTTGAAGCCTTTGTACAATTTCATTATGGCCGGAGATTTGAATCATTTCAACCATCAGTTATTATGTAATGATTTTGATCAATCTGATATCATTCTTCACCCGACACGTAAAGATAAAATTTTGGATCATGTTTTGATATCGAGAGATTTGACCACTTCGTACACCCCTGATAATGTAAAGTACAACTCTCCCATTGGCAACGCTGATCACTTGTTCATTACCTGTCACAGCTTTGTTGATACAAATGTAAATGCATCCTATTTTTCTGTTCGCAAAGTATATGATCTTCGAAAATCGAACATTGATAAACTTTGTTCCATAGTCGAAAACCATGATTGGTCTTTATTGTCGAGTACCAATGATGTTAACGACAAATGGCGTATATTTCATGACACATTGTCGACGTATGTCAACCAAATAATCCCCCAACATGATGTTGTTATGAGCTCAAATGATAAGGAGTGGTTGACTCCGTTAACAAAACATCTAATTGATGAGCGCTGGGCTGCAAACCGGGCAAAAGATTGGGGTCGATATGAGCATCTGAAAATCAAAGTGAGAAACGAAGTCCAGAAATGCAAACAAATTTGGGCTAATAAAATCAAAAGCAAATCCAACGGACCATGGAAACTGCTGGCCTCATTCACTGGAAAAGAAAAAAGAAAAAACACTTTTGATAATTGCATAAACGAATATGGTGGTGTTCAAAATGCATTAACAAAGATTGTTGATGAGTTCAAAGGTGGTCTAAATCGAAATTTAATGCCTGTTGACAATGAAATAATTGATGACGGTTGGAATTTGCAAGTCAATTCGCATGACGTCATGAGTGCTTTGACAAAAGTAAAATCAAGCAAATCATCAGGTGACAAAAAGATTCCCTCCATCATTTATAAGCAGTTGTCAAAATACATTGCTCTTCCTCTCACTGATATTTATCAAGCGTCCATTGATCAAAGAAAATTTCCCATTGAATGGAAAGCGATGTCATAACACCGGTGCCCAAAGCATATCCAACAAAGATTGATAAGTTAAGACCGATCTCACAGACCATTCTCCCTGCCAGATTGTTCGAAAGAATTGTATTGACGAATATGTACCCACAAATTGTGCAGTTATTCGGCCCAGAACAGCATGGATTTAGAAAGTCATGCTCAACTGCAACAGCTCTGGTAACAATCACAAATGAGCTATACAAAAACTATGATGAAAAGAATTGCTGCGGCTCGGTTCTCATAACTTTTGACCTTCAGAAGGCTTTCAACAAGCTAAATCATGATCTTATTGTTAGCAAATTCTTACGAGCTGGCTTGCCCTCTGGTTTTGTGTTATGGCTGAATGATTACCTCAGAGACAGGGCATCTTCTGTTACTTTACAAGATGTTATTTCAAAACCTTTTCAAAGAATGTCAGGTGTTCCGCAGGATACTGTTCTCGCTCCATATAAGTAATGGGCAAAAGACCGTTCCAGGACACCATAAAATTCAAAAAATAGTATCTTTAAAAACGACATAAATTCATGAATTTAGTCCCTTTTTCAGGTTTTTAAGACCTAAATACATGAATTTAGTCCATTCAAAAAGTACCATTTTTGAAAAAATGGTACTTTTTAAAAACGACATAAATTCATGAATTTGAACCCTTTTTCAGGTTATGAAGACCTAAATTCACAAATTTAAGCGTTTTTAAAAATACCCAATTTTTCAAATTTTTCAAAATCTCAAATTTGTGATTATGACATTTTTCATTGCTTAAATCATGACCGTTCCAGGACACTGAAAAAATCAGAAAAGTTAAGAATCTCAAATTTGAGAATTACAATTTTCACCCCCGCCAAAATCATGACCGTTCCAGGTCATGTAAAACCGGACACCGAAAATCATAAAAGTTGAGAATTTCAAATTCATGAATTTTATCCATTTTTCAGGTTTTTAAAATATATCATGTGACTAATAATATTTCTTTAAAAATGGAAGAAACAAAAGTGGAAGGAACCGCAAGAATATATCCTTCATTATCATATGAAATGGATATTGCAAAACACAAGGATAGAGTACGTTATATGAAAGATAAGGAATCTCAATTATTACTTAGATTAGAACATTATAATAAATTAAGAAAGAGGTGGTCTAAAGTTAAGAATGTAACACAAGGAATTGGCATATTCTTAACAATAAGTTTAGGTGCTTTGACAATTGTTATATCTTCAGGTGTTTTAGTAATTCCAGTAGTTGCTACTGCTTTAACAGGTACAGGTGTTTTTGCAACTTCACTTGTTACAATGTTAGATAAATCTTTAATAACTAAGAAACGAAAATCATTAAAAACTAAGCATTTACATATTAAAGAAGTCTATGATAAATTACACTACTACTTTCAAAGAGTATGTGATGATAATGTTATTACATTAGATGATATTGAAAAATTTGATCAAATAGCTAATGAAGTAAATCAAATATCATTTCAATCACAGACAGAAAAAGTTGATGATAAAAATAAAAAGGATGGCAAAATTTCTAGTGATGGTAAAATTTCTAATGAAGAAAATGATAAAATTTTTTTAGAAGAGCTAAAAACTTTAAGCGAAAATTTAAGCAAAACTTTATTAAACAAAACTTTATTAAACAAAACTTAAAACGAGAAAACTTTAAACGAAAAGATGTCAAACAACAAAGCAATAAAAAAATAATTTGTTCAGTAAAATGTTTTTGCTGTATTCCAATGTTACCACAAAATTCAAATATTATATTTTAAAAATGGATAAAATTAGAGCTGATAATTTTAAAAGAATAAAACAATTAGAAGAGTTAATAAAACAAAGAAATATTATGAAAGAAAATCATCTTCAACATAGAATGATAAAAGCTGGTATTCAATCTGATATGTTTGAAAAAATGCAGCAAACCGAACAAGTAAAAACTGATTTTGAAAAAACTATGAAACCATTTAAAACTCTTGAAAAAGAAAGTACAAATAATGATAAACAAATTGATATAACAGATCCAGAGCACAAAACTATATTAGATGACTATGGATTACTAGAATCAAACATTAATGAGAAATTACCAAAATCTATGCAATTTGAACATTCTATTTCATTTATAGATGGAAAAACAATACCTAGATTTTATCTCGGACAAAAAGAAATATTTCCACAACCTTTTCGAGGTATAATTTTTTCACCAGATAAATCTCCTTTTAATTTAGATAGAAATTTTGTTAATCTTTTAAGAGGAGCAGATTTAAATAATTATGCTGTAGAAGATCTCATAAAATATAAAGCTATGTTAGACAGAGTTGGTGCAGTAAAATCTCTTAGACGTTATAAACAATTAGAAAATTTATTATCAACGGGAGTTAAAGTAGGGAAAGGTTTATCTGAAAAACAGAAAACTGAAACAACTGTATTTTTACCAGATGATCCACAAGAATTACTAAATAGATTAAATATTTTAATATCTGCAATAAAAGAAGGACATAATTCTAGTTTCAATGAAATTCATGCTATATTGAAAAGACTGTTAGAAAAGAAGATTCTAAATGAAGAGGATTATAAAAGTATAACGAACCGAATGTTCTGGGGCTTCGCCCGTAGCTGAAATATGTTGTTGTTTTTAATTTTTTATAAAAAATATTTATTTAAAATTTTAACTAAAAAATGTGTTCAGCAGATTTAGACAAAATTAATAATCATTTAGAAAATTTAACAGAGATTTTGGGTTCATCAAAATTTAGTACGACGTTAAAAATTATAACAACTACTTCATCACACACTTGTAATTTAGAACCTATTCTACATTTGGAACAAAATAAAAATTATCAAATTGCATTGACTAGTTTCTCTACATTTAACACTATTCAAAACGTTATCAAAGATGTGAATGATCAATTTAGATATTCTACTGATAAAGGCAAAACATGGAAAATACTAACTTTTCTTCCTGGTTCTTACGAAGTTGAATCAATATCAAATGAAATTAAGAGACATTTAGGTATACCATTTAAAGATAAGAAACAATTACATTTTGCAGTTGAACCGGCAGTTAATAAATTTTCTCTTACTTTAGACGAAAATCATCAAGTTGATTTTAATCATGATAGATCATTGTCAAAGCTATTAGGATTCAATAAACAAACTTATAGTCAAGGTTATCATTTAGGTGAGAAGATTCCAAAAATAACTGAAATAAATTCAATTGTTGTACATTGTGACATTATTGAAGGAGGATATATAAATGGTAAATTATCAAATTTAATATTCAGTTTTCCAGCTTTTACTGTACCCATTGGTTATAGATTAAATGTATTTCCACAAACATTAATATATTTACCTATTACAAGAAAAACTATTAACAACATTAACATTAGAATCACTGATGAGAAAGGACAAGAAATAAATTTTGGAGGTGAAGAGATTATGATAGATCTTTTGGTTCGGGAGGTATAAACTCCCACGCGAAGCTAGAGAAGTTTAATTTTCTTCTTCTTTAGAAACAAAAAATAAAAAAAATAAAAATAAATTTTTTTATTAAAAAATGAGTGAACTACCTCCATTAAATAAAAAAACTTAAATTTAATCATCATCCAAATTTATCTAATAAAGTTTTGTCAGTTATTTGTGGAAGATCAGGATGTGGAAAAACATATCTATTATTTAAAATTTTAACGACTCCAAATTTTTTGGATTATAACAATCTTATAATTTATACAACAACGGCAGAACAACCCGTCTATCAATTTTTAAAATATGGATTTGAAAATAATCTTAAAAAAACAGCAATTGCTTCATTATTCAAAGAATATGAAAAATCTGAAGATGAAGAAGAAATAAGTTCGTGGTGTGAAGAAGCAACAAAAAATAATCAGTTAGTAGAATCTAATAAAAATAAGCATATAAAAATACAATTAATAGATGATAGTGGTAATATGCAAGATCCTAGTAAACTAGATAAAACAATGAAACATTGTGTAATTTTTGATGATTGTGTTAATGATAGAAATCAGTCAGTTCAGAGAAATTATTTCACAAGAGGTAGACATAATAACTGTAGTGTATTTTATTTAACACAAAGTATGTATTCATTAGACGGAAGTGTTATTAGAAAGAATGCAAATATATTTATAATATTTGAAATAAATGCAAGAAACTTAAGTGATTTGTTAAGAGATTTATGTGTAAGAAATAAAGATGAATTTAAACAATCGTGTAACAATGCTTGGTCAAAAGATTATGGCTTCATTACAATTAATATTGATAAAAAAATTCATGAAAGAGTTATAGAAAATATTTTCGCGGAGTGATAAAAATATACAAATATAGTGTTATAATATTTTTTTATTTTATGTATATATGAAATTTGTCTATCTTAGAAATTAGAAAATTAAAAAGGTTCAGTAGTTATTCCATCAGGTAAAATTTTTCTTTTATCATCAAATGGATCTAATGCTAATTTATGTTCTTCTTTTAAATACATGTTATGTTTTTTTGAATTAAGTCTATAATTACATGCTGTTTTTATTTCATTATTAAATAATACATTTTTATAATCTTGAAATGTTATTTGATTAGCCACTGATGCCTTTGAAATTCCTTTTAATGTTTTATGTGTTTTAATATTATTAGTTGTATCATAACAGTAACATTTAGATTTTAAAAATATAGCTTCTGTTATGAAGTCTTCATTTCCTTCTAATTCATCTTTTACTTTACATAAATCAGAAGGATGAATGATATCTTTTATTTTATCTATTTCTTCATCAAGTGTAGAATTATACGGTATTAAGAAAACAGAATCGGTATCTGTAAAGTGTAATTTATAGTTTTTGCCATAAGCAGGTGCTAAATAATCATATATAAATTTATACATAAATAGTTTAGCTAATTCTAATATAGTGAATCCAATGATATTAAACTTATCATGTTTTACGCTGATTCGACGTAAATGTACAGCACATAGTTCATCACTAAATCTAGTAGTTCTTTTATATGTAGGTTTCCTTGTTAAATTTTGAAACCTATCTTTATCATAAACTATTTCAATATTTTGTCTATTACGCACATTTTCTAAAGTCTTACCATAAAATGCATTATTCATTAATTTGAAGAACACGTTTCCAAAATCATCTTTATTTCTTTTAGCTATTTTACGTTTTTCAATATTGAACTCTATATAATCTTTTAACCACCTAGATTTTTGATAAAATAGTTTTCGATGTATTTTGGTGAGAATCATTCCATGATCTAAATACCAATCTAGCATTCTTCCTTCAACAACATACTTTCCTTTATTGCTTTGTGTTAACATAAGTTTTTTTGTTGGTCTGTATTTCTTAGGAATTAAAGATTTTTGATAATCTGAAAAATCTTCTATATTAGGAATTTTGTTTTCGGGACAGAAAGGAAAATATTTTGTTTTATCTTTTATTTCATCAGGGTATACTAAATCAACTTCATATATATAACCATGATTATAATTTCCATCATATGTTTTTTGATAATCTAGAATATTACACCATGACATTTCACCTGTTGGTAATTCTTGTATCATGCAAGAAGAATATAAGCTATTAAAATCATAATATAACAAATAGTTTTCTCTCATGAATTCATCAATTGCATTTTCACGTTCTACTCCTTCTCGTTTCGTTCGAAAAATTTCTAATATTTTTTCTTTTTCTTCTGGAGATAAAGGTTTCATTATTCCATAATCATCAGGATTTACTTTCTTATTATAACATTTAACATATCTATTACCTAAAACTGATGAAACTCCACCTCTAATTCCAGATTCAAAAAATAATAATTTATCATATGTATTTTCTTTATAATGTTCAAGTTTAACATTTGTATGTTTTAATCCTGCTAACCATGTTAAACCTGGTGTAGAATAACAATAACATGGATCTATTCCGTAATATTCTAAACACATGTCACGAAAGTTTTCAAAAAGATCAGCTAGTATTAATACATCTATCTGAAGATATTTCATTGTATAATCAATCATACATTGTTTTACAATTTAACTCTCTCCAATTCTTTTCAGCTTCTGCATAGTCTTCGTCAGATAATTGTGATTGTTTTAATGTTGATTTAAATTTATTTATTGGAGGAAGTTGTTCTTCTTCCATAATTTTATTCACAGAATTAAAATCTCCAGTTATATACTCATACGGAAATATTCCTTTTAAAGGTTTTAAATTATATTTATTTAATATTTTACATTGTTCAGATTTCAAAGTTTTTCCCATAACATCTAATGAATAAGGAGTAAAAAATCTAAATGCATCTAAAATTCTAATGCAACCTAATTGCATTGAAAAATATTCTTCTTCTGTTTTACATAGTACATTTATTTGTTGTTGTTGTAATTTTTCAGATGAAAAAAAATCTTTCATTACTAGATGGAAATCATATTTAGAACCATTATAGAAATATAGAGGAACAAAGTTATATTTAAATTTATTAGCATTAAGATTACAAGAATTATGTGCTGCACCTCTATGTAATCCATTTAGATGATCATGATCTTTTACCTTATCAAGATATCTACCTTTGCCATTTTTATAATTTTTTGTAAATTCTCTTCCACAGTAATAACATTTTGTTTCATTAATAAAATTTAATTTTTCTTTTTCTGTTAATGGCATCATCGGTATATTTGTTTCAAGCAATTGTGAAAAATAATTTTGTAATTCTTCTACTTTCTTTGTAAACATTTCTGAACTATCTTCACCATAGTATTGAAAATATTCTGATTTAAATAATTCAGGATAATTTGAATGAATGTACATTCCCCAACATAATGATTTTTGTTCAAATAAATATTTTTCTTTACTTTGTTCAGCTGAACTTTTTTCATAATTAAAAACCGAAGGTTCTAGGGCTTGGCCCGTACCATTTTCAGAATTATAATTTTCAGAATCGGGTGAAGCCCTGGAACTTTCCGTTCGATTTTGTGTCATATTAACATTATATGCTTCAAAATCACAATAAATAGTAAAGGGTACTTTATTTTTAAAATACCATTTATTATATTCTAAATAATCATGTTTTGGAAATGTGTTTCTGACTGCTTCATTTTGTTGACAATTCTCCAAATGTCTATTCATTTCTTCTTTAGTTCTAAAACTTGTCATACATTGAAGACAAGGAAAATTTGTATTATCTGAAGTTTTTGTGAATATAGAAACATCTTTACACAATATAAAATGACCCTGATAATATAATATATTCGCTTGTGCTGGTTGTTTTGACTGTTCTAATTTTACAAATTCATCTTTATATATTTCATGTGTTTCATTAATTTCTTTTGTAATATTAAATGTATTTTGATGATAATTTTGATTTAATATTTGTAACTGATAAATATATTCATTATTATATTGTTCTTTATATTGTTGTAGACATTTTTTTAAAGATTCATTTATTTTTTGTTTGGTTTCATTTTCTTCATTATTTTCTTCATTTAATTTTTGAATTGTTTCTATCTTATTTTGATATTTATGGCCATATTCTTGTACTAATATTTTTGTTTGTTGTTGATAATCTGTTTTACATTTTTGTAGACTTTCATTTAAATTTTCAAATTTTTGTTGATATTCTGAAGATAAAGATGAATATTTGTAATTATAATCATCAGTACGTCCTTTATAATTATTATGATTAATCATTATTGGTGATAGTGTTTTAACAAGTTCAAATTTTTCAGTACATATTATATTTCCTTGGTAAAAAATATTATGATGCATGTAATTTCCTCTATCATTATATACTATTTCTGATTGACATAAATTTTTATTATTCAAATAAAATTTTTTTGAATCTGAGTAAAGTGGAATAATTTTACCAATAGAAACATAATTCACATGTAATTCAAAAACATTTACTTCAATTAAATTTTTATTCTTTTTATGAAACTTTATTAACCTATTATAATCATATGGAAATTCATCTAAGCCATCAGAAAGATCAAATTCATTTATGTATTTTTCTTTATTATAATGACTTAGTCTTTCTTTATGATATTCTGCAGGATGTAAATGTGCTATAATACTCCACAGAAAACAATAATCATCTTCATTTTTTATGTTGATTAATTGTGGTGAACTGAAAGGCAAAGGAACATAACTACCACCAGTATTATTTTTATATTTATCAATTACTATTTTCTTAGATAGTATTTTAACAAATCTCCAACCAGATTCACGTAACTGGGCTTCAATTATACAATTTTTTAATTTAAGTATCATCGATTCAAATATGGGTTGTATATCATTTACATTATGAATTTCTTGTGAATTTGTAAAATGTCCTTGTATTATTTCTTTAGGAATTCCATCAGGTCCATTTTTTGTATAAAGTACTTCTACATTCATATAACATTTGAAAGATTTCTTAAATATATTATAAAAGTTGGTTAGAATATCAGAAAAAGTTTTATCGGTTTCATTATGTTCAACGGGCGAAGCCCTGAAAGACATCTTTGATGTCCCGCGAACAGACTGATTAAATAAATATTTTATATCTGTTACGGCTTCATCAAATTCATCTATTTCGTTAAATTCATCAGTATCGCTAAATAAATATCTTCCATCTGGTACAGGCCAAGCCCTAGAACCTTCGGTTTGTACTGTCTCATCTTCACTATTAAAAACTTTTTTATATTCCGAATGTGAATAATCATCAAACATTTTTTTAACTTTTATATCAGTAGGCAATGTTTCTAGATAGTTTTTATAACTATTTAATTTTAATATATTTCCTTCATCAACTCGTTCTACATTTTGTAAATGCAATTTAATATTTAAATGAGATTGATAACTTCTTTTTGTTTGCAACTTCTTTTTACATAAGACACAATAAAACTTGGTATTTTCCATTTTTTTTATTTTTTTAGAGAAAATTTAAGAAAAAATTTGTGTTTTAATTTTAGATATAAGCATTCTAATATCAAGGACTTGAGTGTTATTTTATATTATTATATATTTCACGTTCTTTAGTTATTTTTTTTCTTTATCACATTAAGTTTTATCATATTAAGTTTTATCATATTAAGTTTCATCATATAATGTTTCATCAAAAGATAATTTAAATTTTTTTTCACTAACTATTGATTCTTCATCATCATCATCAATTGATTCTTCATCATCATCATAAATTGTTTCTTCATCATCATAAATTACACTTTTTGGTATAGGATGCCCTTCCATGATAGGATACCATTCTCTTATTGGAATATCTAATTCTAAATTACATCTTTTATCTGATAATAATATAATAGAGAAAAATATTGGTCTTTGATCTCTTTTGGAAAATTTAATAACACCACCATAATCTGAATCACTTTTAGTTTTTATTAAAGATGATAAAATTTTAAATTGATTAGATGTAAATCCTAATTTAAATTTTGTAGACCCGACACATAGTTGTCTAACAGTATCTTCAACTATGCCATCATTATTATTTTCAATTGTAAGAAAATGAAATTTAGATAAATTTTTATAATTACTAATATTTTTATAATCTTTTTTACCATTTACACCTTTTTCAGATGTTACAGAATCATCATTATTATCATAAGATTCTTTAAGATCGGGCAAAGCCCTAGAACCTTCGGTTCGTTTATTATGATTATGGTCATTGTTAATAGTATAAGGTGTTGTCCACATATAAATTTTCTCTTGTTGAGCTAAGCCATTTATTTAAGATTTTAACAAATTAATATTTAAGTTTGAATATAATCCTATATATGTATCATCATCATATCTTTGGGGCATTTCTAATGTTTCTTGTTTATAAATTGTATCTCTGTAATAAACTTGACATAATAATTCTTCATTATGTTTTTTACTCTCGATATGAATATTATATTGGTTTTGATCGTCAACAAATAATCTTATTTTTTCTTTGGAAAAAGATTTTAATTTTTTAACTAATTCTTTAATATTAATATAATTAATAATTTTAGTTTCTATCCACTCAGTATTACTAATCGGTAAAACTGCTCTAATGAATCCGTAAACATTATTATGTCCTATTATAACCATATTTTCTTTATTTAATTCCACATAAGCTACATCATTATATTTACTAACAATCTCCATAAATTTAATAAATGGATCCCCCGGAAATAAACAATAATTAGTTTCTATAGAAGGTAAACCTTTAGTCTGTTCTCTAAATATTTCGGCTTGTAATTGAAATAAAATATTAACATCTATACATGGATTATTATTATCAAAACATTTATTTTCAAATCCCGTTGATCTCGTCGAATAAGAAGAACAGGATGATGCGGGCGAATATAATTTTTTTAAATTTGCTTTATCCATTTTTTAATTTTTATTAGAAAAAATTTTATTTTTATTAGAAAAAATTTTATTTTTTTTTATTTTTATTAGAAAAAATTTTATTTTTTTATTGTTAAAAAATGATGTTACCAAATGTTGGTGGAGGTGCATATATCCCGAATAATCGTGAATTAGAAATAGAGATAGAAAATTATATTATGAAAACTGGAGACGTTTTATCTGGTCCATTGCATCTTTCTATTCTTCCACAACAAAATACAGAGTTAACAAATAAACAATATGTTGATACACAAATCAATGATTTAAAGGAAAAATATATAAACGATGTTTTGGTTCCACTGATGAATGAATTAAAGTTGCTAAAACTTAATGACAAATCATTAAACGAAAAATTATTAAAACTTGATAAAAAGGATAGAGAGCTAGAAGCAGATATAGCAAAACTTTTTAAAAAGATTTCTGAACAATCAAAAATTTTAATATTACTTTCTATAAAGTTAAAATCTGCAGTCATTAAAAATAAACATCAGATAAAAATGTTAAAAGAACAATTAGAAGATGAAATAGAAAAACTACCTGAAAGAATTAAAAAAAATTTAAAGCAGTTACAAACTACATTCCAAAAAAGTGTTGATGAATTAAGTTCTAAAATTACTCAACAAATGAAAAAGATGAATAGAATAATAAATGAAGTAAACTCGCTTAATCAAAGAGTTGATAAAATGAAAACTCTTAAAATCAATTTAGAAAATGAATTAAAGAAAAATTCACAAGAAAACTCTAAAGAAAATAAAGAACAGTTAGATGCTGTTAAAAGACAATTAGATGTTCTTAAAATTAAGTTAAATGCACTTAAAACGGCGTTGAAGATGAATCAGGAGAAAATGCAAGTTAATAGAAAAGAAATTAAAGTACATCACACGCTGCTTGACGCAATAGATAAAGTGCAACAGTCAATTAATAAAGTTATCTCGAAGTTGTTGTCCATTCACAAACGTAAATCTTAACACGTAGATATTTTTCCCAAAAGTCAAATTTAATCCTAAAAAATGCCTATAATTTATAAACACAATCTTAAACATTTTGCATCATATAATAAAATTGCTCATGAACCATCTCAGAAACCTGTGTACCATTATGATAGTGTAGAAACAATCGGAACAGAAAAGTTCCTAGGCACCGCAGGTGCCGTTCACACGGAAGGAGATGGCATCTTTTCTGGTATTGGTAGTATCGTTAACTTAATTAAAAATAATAAAGATTTGATTACATCTGCTGCAAAAGGAGCAGCTGCTATAGGTAGTACAGCTAGTGCAATATCAAATGCTGTTAAGTCTCAAAACGAATTAAAACAACTAGAAGCTATTCGTAAACTTAGGAATGATTCTGAAGAACTAAAAAATTTAAAAAAACTTTCAGAGGAAACAAAAAATAAAATTGCTAACATAGCTGTAGGGGGTGAAACCTTGAGGAGCGGAGCTCCGTCTGATAGTAAACATAAGAAGAAATCAGGCGTAGCCATAAAACGTTCAATTGAACCTACGGTTCGTTCAATTGAAGAAATAAGAGGTAATGGCGTGAGCAGCAACCTTCGGTTTAACCAGCAAAGCTGTAGCGGAGCTGGTCTAGCAAAATTCTAAAGTTATGTTTTTTAGTAAAATTTTTTGAGTAAAATTTTTTAGTAAAATTTTTTTAGTAAAATTGTTTTAGCAAAATTTTTTTAGTAAAATTATTTTAGCAGAATTTTTTCTGTGTGTGAGAAAAACAAAAAGTCAAATTATTTTTTATAAAAATGTCTTCGCTTATCGAAAATAAATTTAGATGAGACGATCCTCCGTTCGTCAGTTACAATCAAAAAAAGAATGACTATATAAGAATTGCTTTGAATCCCGGATCTTCCAGTAGAGTAAATACTGGAGGTGATTTAATTTTTGAAGTTGATAATCAGCAGAGTTATATATATATCTACCTGATTCATTTTTACACTGTGAATATTCTTTATATAGTGATGCCAATTTTACAACACCATTACCAGAAACCGATAATATTGCACTAGAGAATAATTTCTTTCCAAGATTATTTACACAAATGCGTTTAGATGTTGCAACTCAAAATATAGAAACAATAAGTGATTCTCCAGGTGTAATTGATACAATGCTTAGATTTGTAATAATTGGTGAAAATAATAAAAAGTATGAAATCGAAGGTTGGTTTCCTGATACTAATGATGGTATAATTGTTGATGATTTAACTCACGCTGGAACAGATGCCGCAGGAATTGCGAAAGATGTAGAAAATATTGCAAAACATTTAAATAAAACAAATAATGATGCATATAAAGAAAGACGTGAATTTAACAAAAAAAGTAAACAGACAGTAAATTGGTCATTGTCTCCATTATTCGGATATTTAGATTATGACAAAATATCATATCAATTAAAATTTAAATTAATAATTCATCGTACAGCAAATAATGAATTAATCTTTTTTGGTAAGACTGGAAAAAAAGCATATTTAAAAATTGATAGACTTGAATGGTGGATTAAGCATATTACTCCTAGTTTAGAGATTGAAACAGCTATTGCAAAAAGATTAAATACTAACAAACCAATTCCAGTAAATTTTCTAAAGAGAACTGCTAGTTCAGTAACTTTTTCCGAACAAAGATTTAACTGGCATTTTACTAGAACTGCGAATACTCCAAGATATTTATTACTAACTTTTCAAAGAAATAATTCTCCAAGTTTTGATAAGAACAACAATCTTTTTCATATTAATACAATTCGAAGTTTACAAGTTTCATTAAATCAAACCCGATATCCAATTGATCCATTAAGATTCGATGATACCAATAATCAATTTATGGAAGGATATGATTCTTATCGAAATCTTTGTATAGAATTTGGAGTTGAACCACAATTAACTCCTGGAGATTGGAGACATTTATATCCTGTTTTCTGTTTCGATTTAAGTGCACAATCTGAAGATATTATCAAGACTGGCTGTGATGTAACAATTAATATTGAAAAAAAAGATTCCACAACTTCATTGATGGCTTATGGTTTATTGCTAGAAGATGTAAAATATTCTATTGAAATTCTTAATGGAAAGATGGTAAGGATAAGTTAATTAAAATTTTTCATAACTAGAATAGATTAAAAATTCTTAACTTAAAATTTTTCATAACTAGAATAGATTAAAATTTTTTGGTAACTTGAAATTTTTTAATAACTAGAATAGATTAAAATTTTTTGGTAACTTAAAATTTTTTGGTAACTTGAAATTTTTTCATAACTAGAATAGATTAAAATTTTTCCTAACTTAAAATTTTTTTATTAAAAATGTCGCAAGCGAAAAGTAATAATAATAAAACTGTTGAATTAAAATTACGTAATATTGTTGACAAAAATACCCCTAAAACTATTACGATTAATAAAAAAAAGTATTACATAAGTAAACCAATGATAGAGAATATTCAATTACAAGAAGAAAAGAATGGCGGGATTCTCCCATTAATTCCCCTAATAATAGGTGGCATAGCAGCTGCAGGAAGTGTTGCAGGTGGGACAGCTGGTATTGTCCAAGCAGTAAATAAAAATAAATCAGAGAAGGCAGCATTAGAAGAACAAAAACGACATAATAGAGAGATAGAGAAAGTTGCTAGGGGTGAAGGAGTAGTAGATAATTTTATTAGTAAATTAAATTTAGTTGATGAAGGAAAACGAGTTCTTAAAAATATTCTCCACAATGTTGATGATTTAATTGAAATTAAAGAAACTAAAGATGGTTCTGGAATATATCTAAGTCCTAGTATGATTCGGTAATAACCTCAGGACCTTTGGTCCGATCGGCTAAAGCCTCTGAACAAAGTTCTATCGGCTAAAGCCTCTGAACAAGGTTCTATTCGGTAAAACATTTATTTTATCTTTAAAAATGAATTCTACAAATTCCGAAAATTTAATTAAATTAAAAATTTCTAATTTAGATTTATTAAATTATCTATTAAACAAAAATAAAAACTCAAAATGTCAGCATATTGGTGGTGACATACAAAAAACATTAGAAAAATTTCCTGGATTTATTTGGAGTAAATATTCGAAAGAAAAACATCTTCCTGGTCATTCATATACCGGACCAGGAACTCGATTAGATATAAGACTAGATGAGAATAATAATCCGAAACCAGGTGAAGAACCGATAAATAGAGTAGATGCCGCAGCTTACAGGCATGATTTAGCTTATCGAAATCATGATCTAAGTTCTCGACATGCAGCTGATAAGAAGATGATTCAAGAATTAGATAGTATTCAAAATCCTACATTTAGAGAAAAAATTGAAAGAATGTTTGTTAAGAAAGCTTTACAAGCTAAAATATTATTCGGTCAGGGTTTAAATGAAACGACAGCAAAGCTGTCTGAGAGCAACGCTCGAACCTACGCGTCTGAAATTCACAAGGAATATAGAAGACCTAAATATTTATTGAAAGTAAAAGTATTTAATAAAGATGATATTTGGAGTGCTGATCTTATTCATATGCCGAATGAAAGGGACTACAAATACGCATTGACCGTTATAGATTTATATACACGATACGCTTGGGTAAAGCCTTTAAAAAATAAAAGTGGTCTATCAGTTAAATATGCGTTTGAAGAAATCTTTAAAGAAAGTAAGAGAAAGCCAAAAAAATTGTTTGTTGATAAAGGGTCGGAATTTTATGACCGAAATGTTCAGCCACTATTTGTAACAGACGAAAGTCATCGCCAAGGCTCAGTTTATTCAACTGAAAATGCAGGGAAGGCCGTAGTGATAGAAAGATTCAATCGGACGTTAAAAAATAAATTATTCAAGAAATTTACTGAGCAAAGAAATCAGAAATGGTTGAAGATATTACCAGGAATTGTGGAAGAGTACAATAATAAAGTTCATTCTGGTATTGAAGAAGCTCCAAAGAATGCTTCTGACGACCCTGATCTAGTACGAAAGAAAATATTCGAGAATAATAATTTGAATGAGAGCAATCCGAATTTGCAGAAACTTAAGCCAAAATTTAAAATTGGAGATAGAGTTAGAATATTTAAATATAAGAATAAATTTGAAAAAGGCTTTGTTGGCTATTGGACTAAAGAAATATTTGAAGTTTGCAAAATAAATCAAACTTATCCGATTACTTATGAAATTAAAGATTTAGATAATGAGGATATCAGAGGCCGTTTTTATCAAAATGAATTACAGAAAACAGAGCTTTAGCTTCGCTTGAGTTATAGATTGTTTAACTCTAATATAATATCTAGAAATGGTACTCCTTTTTGTAATTTGTACAAAACGTATAAACATAATTGTCCACAATAGGTAGTGCCTGGTGTTTGAATTTGAAACGTATTGTATGTTCCCGTTCCAAGTAATTCTTTTACTTCATTTGTAGGGGGCAAACCGTATGAATCAAAATAATAGTTCTGCTGATGATTTTTAACGCCTGCTGACCAATGTACACCTTTTTCATCTGACGTATGAAGATTTGTTATGAAATTTACAGTTATTGATGGAACTTTGTTCCGGGAACTGAAGGTTCCTGTTGGCTTATTTTTGATCAATTGTAATTCGTCTCTCATTAGAACATGAAAATTCTTTATTCCCAATTGATTTGCGATTTTCTTTAGGTCGAAATTCGTTGTCGTTTGTGTTCCATATAATTTCAAAAACTCATTTATGTTGCTCATTTTATAATAAAAAAATTTCTTAAGGGACCCCTAGAAGTCAGAAGGGGCGGGGGTATTGATTTATAACTGTTCTCTAATGATGACTCTCCTTACTACTTAGTCAGAAGGGGGTATTGATTTAAAACATTTTTATAATGATGACTTTCCTTACTACTTGGGGGGGGGTATTGATTTAAAAATGGTCTCTAATGATGTCTTTCTTTACTACTTATTCAATTTTGAAATGATTTAATTTAATCTAAATTTAAACGTTACATTGTTGCATTGTATTAGTAGAGTTAGTGTTTCGCACATCTTTTATCAATAGTAATTCATTACTCATCAATATGTGAAAATTTTTTATTCCCAATTGCTTAGCAATCTCATTTAAATCGAAATTTAATGTGGTTTTGTTTGCCGTATATTTTTAGAATGTCACTAATGTTTCTCATTTTTATAGAAGATACAATGTTTCTATTATATTCCCGTAAATGAGAAATTAAAAACAACACATGGATATTTCAATTTGGTTACATCCACTTTGCATACATTCAATTTGGATACATTGAAATACATGTAAATTTGTCCACGTGTGGACAAGGTTTCATTGGATGAGAGAAAAATGACGTCATATAACAACATAATGAAAATGATTGAAAACAGGAAATAGCATTGCATATAAAACAGGAAATAGCATTGCATATAAAACAGGAAATAGCATTGCATATAAAACAGGAAATAACATTGCATATAAAACAGGAAATAGCATTGCATATAAAACAGGAAATAACATTGCATATAAAACAGGAAATAGCATTGCATATAAGATACAAGTTTTCTAAACAATAGGATTTCTGTCCACGAGTGGACAAGGTTTCATTGGTTGAAACACTCTATTGTATTTACATTGCATATAAAACAGAGGGGTTTCAAGAATGATAAATTTTCTTCACAGCGCGTCTAATGTTAACGCGTTCATTTGATTAGTTGAATGGCGCAGTATTTTAGCTGAATGGCGCACCATTATTCAAGAGAATATAATGGTCTAACATTGAAAATAAAGTGTCTTGCGGCCGTATCGCAATAACAATAGCGGAGTTTAACATCCAAATTCCATTGAATATGTCAGCGCGGTATTATCGCTAAATGACGCACCATTGTTTGGGAGAAGAATGGAATCATTTGGAATGTCACATAATTGCTTTACACAATGAAGTCAATCTTCCGATAACATTAGGTCGTGACTTTTAAAGTACATGAGAAACAGACACCCAACAAAGCGTAGGAAATTTGTCTGCTAATTTACCTAATTTCATAACAAATGAAACTTCGGTGCGTGAATAATTGATATGATTTTGCTTCAAGAGACTATAAAAATAAGACTTGTCATTATCACAAACAGAGAGCAGATAGTGCTTACCGATAAAAATTTTACACATAACACTGAGTGAATTGTTTCTTTTTTCATGCAACAAGAATTTGTGTAAGTTTACAATTGTATTATTCTCTCCACCATTTGGCTCTATGAAATCACTCAAAGTATCTGTAAATTCATGCCTCTCAAAATATATTCCTCTTGCATTCCTCCCGTAATTTTTTCATCCTCCCTGGCAACGATTGTTTTCTTCTATCTTCAAATTGATCTTGTCTCATTTTGAGAAATATATGACGAGAGCGTTTTGACACAACCTTCACTGACAAGAAACACTGTTAAATTAAATAAGTCTTCAGCACAATTGTTTGAAATAGCCATATCGATTATTATTGTTGTGTATTATTTCATGGCATTGCAGCCGGAGTAGGATTTGCTGGTTATGTATTCCACGTCTTACAAATGTCTAAGTGGGTGTAGCAGCTGTTTGTTCTTTCATACATTGTTTCCTTTCAAATGTTTGAGTTGGAGGACACAGCTCCTTACACTGAAATGCATTTTATTCATAAATGCGAGAAGCAGATGTTCTCTACAATTGAATGACAATTGTAAAAGTACCTAAACTTATTGTTAAGAATATGTCAATTACTTCAAATATTTTTAGTCACATGATATATTTTAAAAACCTGAAAAATGGATAAAATTCATGAATTTGAAATTCTCAACTTTTATGATTTTCGGTGTCCTGGAACGGTCATGATTTTGGCGGGGGTGAAAATTGTAATTCTCAAATTTGAGATTCTTAACTTTTCTGATTTTTTCGGTGTCCTGGAACGGTCATGATTTAAGCAATGAAAAATGTCATAATCACAAATTTGAGATTTTGAAAAATTTGAAAAATTGGGTATTTTTGAAAACGTCATAAATTCATGAATTTAGGTCTTCATAACCTGAAAAAGGGTTCAAATTCATGAATTTATGTCGTTTTTAAAAAGTACCATTTTTGAAAAAATGGTACTTTTTGAATGGACTAAATTCATGTATTTAGGTCTTAAAAACCTGAAAAAGGGACTAAATTCATGAATTTATGTCGTTTTTAAAGATACTTTTTTTTGAATTTTATGGTGTCCTGGAACGGTCTTTTGCCCATTACTCATATATTTTTGCCACATTTTTTGGTGATTATCGATGTACTGGGAATCTAGGTAATGCTGTAGGTCGCGTGAAATATGCAGACGATCTGACGCTGATATTACCTATTTATGATACTGACTCTGCCCATGTTAATGAGATTGTACTTACCTATGTCAATGATGTTTCAAACTGGTGTGAAAGAAACAATCTTTCTTTGAACGTGTCAAAATCCAAAGCAGTCATCTGTCTTAAGAATTCTGAATTACGGAGTCCATCTTCGTACAGTTTTCCTGTTGATATTGTCCCATCTGTTAATATCCTGGGTATCACTATTTCTGAAACGTTAAGTTGGGAGGCTCATGTGAATAATATTATTAAAGTTGTCAATAAGCGCTTTTATGTTTTACGCAAGCTTCGTCCATTTGTATCGAGCGACGAACTTCACCAAGTGTATACCTCATATGTAAGATCTGTTTGTGAATATGTCTGCCCTGTTTTTGTAAGCCTCAATAAAATATTGAACAACCGTCTTGCTCGAGTCGATAAAAGAGCACATATGATAATTTTTCGAGACGATCCCAGAACTTGTCAGTGTTCTTTACGTGAAATTGAAAACTGCCGTTTGTTGATTAGCAAACAATTATTTATCAAAGCTGAAAATGACAATACACACATTCTTCACAAACTAACCCCTGAAAGATGTGTTACATACTGGTGTTCCTTGCATCCCGCTATGCCGCACTGTCAAGATGAAAGACTCGTTTTTTCCTTTCATGGCTAGTTTTATGTGCAAGACTCAAAGTCGCCGTCCGCCATAACTTTTGGTCACTACTTTTATCTAATGATAGGTGCTATTTTTTTACCACATCTACCTTTTATCTGTCAACACTTGATTGTAAATTGTGATTTTCATTCTCAATATAAACACTATTCCATTCTATTCTAAGTCATGTTGCGAAGAAAATGACGTGAAATTCGAGAGATGATGGAAAATTAAGATGATTGCATGATTTGTTTCTCAGGTCATTGCTGTCCGTTGCTTGTTGCGTTGTAGCACCCTATGGAGTATTATCATGAGAAGGTATGAACAGACTTAATTCAGTTAGGGTAGCAAATGTCTTGCTGACGTCATGAAGCTGTGTTGCGAAGATAATATGGAAAAGTTTAAAAATTGGTTCGATGATTGCATGACACAAACATTGACGCAATACATGATTGCATGAATTGTTTTTCTTGTCAGAGTCACCGGTTGGTTGTCGTTTTTGTAATGCCGTTTCGAGAATGGTCATGTGAAAGTGTGGGCAGGCTTTGCTTGCAATTGAACCAGAATCACTAATGTTTTTCTTGACGTTTTAAAGGTGTTGTGTATGTTTTTTGTCAACGATGAGGCATGCTGAAAACTCAATTGATAGTGTATTATTTAAAGAAACGGATTGAAATACTTTTTTGCTAACTCTACTGTGCAATCTCGTGTATAACACGGTATGAAACTCATTTTTGGAGAGTATGGTTTTAGAAGGTGGCTTTGGGAAAATGTAGAAACCCTAGTATGTAGAAAGCCTAGTTTTCAGGGAGCACTATTCTGAATGAAGTCCTCTTGGCATCTTCCAAACATTTTTGCTCTTTTCCTGATGTCATTTTTTATAGGTTCCGGTGCCATGTTGGTGCTCCTTTTTGGCAGAATTACATCACAAGACCAAAACATATTTTGATTATTTTCAACAATTTGAATTTTCGGAAATACAATGGGAAATTAAATGGGACCCACTACGTAGAGGAGGAAATATAAAAAACTTTTACTTCCCCTCTCATTTAACAAAAACGGGTGGTCGTATCTGACCTCACTACAGAATGCATATCATGCAGCAGAAAAAGTCCGCAAAGATGCGAAGGAGTTGTGGCAGGCAGTGTGTCAGAAAACGGCAGATTTTCAATCACTAGGCCAGGTTTTCAAACTTGCTAAGGATCTGTAGGACAGAATATTACACGGAATTTAACGAAATGTGATGTAAATATGAGTGAGATGCCATAGAACGCTGATGTAGCTCTACAGAATTTTCGGCAATGAAGAATGGGAGTTGTGACTACCTTTGTTTTTGAAAATTTGAAATTCTTTTAAAGTGGTCATCCTGTGTAGGCCCTATAGGACAAAGCACTGCACGGATTTTGATGAAAATTGACGCAAATGTGAGTGAGATGCCGTAGAACGTTGGTGTAGCTCTACGCAATTGTATGCAACGAGGAACAGTAGCTGTGACTAACTGTGTTTTTGAAAATTTGAAAATCAGTTGCGTAGGCTGTTATTTTTAGCTTATAAATTCTCTGTAGGACAGGGCACTGTTTGGATTTTGATGAAACTTAATGTGAAGGTGATAGAGGTACTGTGGAGCATTGCTGTAGCTCTACAGAATTATCAGCAATGAATAATGGGAGTTGTGACTTTTTGACTGAGATTCATGTCGGTCATCTTGTTTAGGCTCTGAAGGACAGTGCGGAGCAGAATTTGATAAAATTAGGATTGATACTGAGTACGGTGCTGTGAGCATGTTTGTAATTCTACTTAATTTTCTGCAATGAGGAAGGGAAGTTGTGGTTAGCTGTGTTTTTAAAAATTGGAGATTCAATACCCTGTTGGACAGGGTTTTCTATGACTTTCTATTAAACTTGATGGGATGATCGGGGCTTCTTGTTCGGCTGTATTTCGTTTTATGAAAGAAAGCGCGTGAGATTCGTTTTATTTTAGTCTCTCGGATGGCTGCATTTGTTTAGGTGGTAAAAAATTATGAGTCGAAATGTTTCCGGCTGTCAATTGTGGGACTACAAATTTAGAGAGTGTTTGAGAATCTATTTTGCTAGCTGTTGTCGATGCATGTAAAAGTCAATATCTCAAGGTCTTCAAAATATTGAAATGATTTCATGATATGACTTTGAATGACGAAATTCTTCCATACCTCATTACACGAAAGAAATTGAAACCCTCAAATCAACCCATTGTAATTTTGTTGTTAACGGACGTTTTTTCGTCACAGCATTGCCACTTTTCAAAGGAAGAAATTTTCAAAAAACAGCTTGCAAATGTGCCCTTCTCACAAATAGTTTTCTACTGACAATAGAATTGAAAATCAAAAGTCATTTTTCTATTTTCAAGTTATATTTGCAGTAATTTCTGCGATATTTTAAGTTTCCATAACTTTCTCGACGATCATTCACATATTTATCAACCTCTTGAGGTTGATAAAAATTTTCACATTTCTATCAGTGAATTTCCATAATTTCAAATTTTGACCACTGCTGATACTTCTTTGTGAAACGCAATTCCTCTGCAGACTGCCTAATAATACTGATTAGGCAGTCGAAATTAATAGCGTTTCACAAAACCAGATATTAAGCAGTGTGGGACTAATATAAATCACTGCTTAATATGTGGTTTTGTGAAGCGCTGCTAATTTCGACTGTTTAAATCAATGATTTAAATCACTGCTTTAAATTTATTTTATGAACCGCAAAACATTTTCCACACTGATATAGAGCACTAATTTATTTAATGAATCGGGCCCCAGGTAGTGCTGATTGCCTCAAATAAAAAAAAGATAAAATTATCAACAGCAAATAAAGCACTTGAAAATTGAGATTTTGTTACATTAGTCGTTTGTCGCCTAGAAATCTGTTTAGTTCTTTTCAGAAATCACTAAATTTCTCAAAAAATTAGAAAGTGAAACAAAACTATGTAGGCGATGAAAGACAAAGAGGCGAGCCTAGTCACTTTCTGATACAAAGACCTTTTTCTTGTTACATTGAGTGATTCTGTTATCTGATATAGCTGAGAAATACGATGCGTGATAATATAGATAGAAGAATATTGTAATGGATCAACCGGTGTAACAGCCAGGAGACCAAACTTTTACCGGTTCAGCCGATGTCATAGCCATTGCCATAGATTTTTGCCATTACTATTTTCAGCTGGTAAATTTTGAAATACTTGTGTAGTGCGTAACTATGACGAAACATCCACTCTTGCTTCCGCATTTAAACACTAGAATTATTTTTAGTCATTAAAGTCTGTGCGAAATCCCATTGGCGTAATGTATTTCAGGGATAAGTAAATGCAGAAATTCAGAAAGAGATACATATCAGGAATTGTTCACAGGATGAAAATTAAGGTATAGACAAAAATCTGGCCCTCTACCCTCAATTTGCACGGTTTTAGAGTTATCACCCCCACCACATAGCGCCAGAATGTTTGATGAAATGGTTTATCAGAACGTGAGCAAGATGAATAAGTGCGACACACTTATTGTTTTCACCTCGCAAAGCAGCCTATCCACCAATATCTATGGCGATTAGGTGTGCCTGCGACTAGTGTGACTTGTTAAAGAGCGTTTTCGACAGCAGGGCTAATCGTGGAAACGAAGCGGGCGTGTCTATCTCCAGAAATGGTTCGCAAGTTGCATTTTCTTAATAAAAACTTGTAGAATGTTGTTTTAAATCATGAACATTTGTTACATTCTTGTTGAACATTTTATATCATTTTGAATACACTAAGTTATAGTTTTAGTTTTTAGTTATGATGATTTAACATATTTATTTGATAAACAAATTTTTCTTTGAAATTTTAAAAAATCAATAACTTTGCTTCTGTCAGATTAATTTTTGCGGATAAAACAATATGGTCCATCAAATGTCTTATGTAGAGACCATGAATAAAATTTCGAATAATATTCGAATACCCAACTCTACTATTACTAACCAGTCACGCGAGATCATATGCATAAGCAAAATATTCACATTTTGCGATCTTCCAACACAATGCATATCTACAAGTATGATGTAAACAATGAACATATGACTTTCACTATTTATGCACCATCGTGGACATGTCCGAAATCATTTTTCATCTGATAGTAGAAATTTTGTTGTGGGAATTTCTACACCCTGTGAGACCTGAAGGAGGTTCCAGTGGACTCCCTTGATATCTGCCATACTTCTACTGATTCGACAGATCTTCATAAAAGCAGCTGAAATATGGAATTATACAATAAATATATCAATTGGCCATCAACTGACGCGAGACTAGCCAATTGTGTCACAAATGGGCATCAAATCACTGACCACCATCGTCTACCGTAGGCTTACAAAGGAAATAGAAAAACAAATTCAGAACTACACACCAAAGGGCAATGATGAAAACTGTGAAAAGAGCGATGATTTGTATTCATTTGGTTTTCTTAGTCATCGTTTTTCCAAAATTGGTAAAATAGCAGTTTTGACATGATGGGGTGCACCCTAAATACCCCTAGAAGTTATAAATTATCCGAATATCGTAGTTATTGATATGCATAAAAGTTTATAAAGTACATATGAATTAAGTATGATGAATGCTAGGAAAATTCATGTAATGGTTTTATTGCATTAGTATCTTAGCCACAGTAATACGTCGAAGTACCGTGGCGGGTATTTTGCAGCCCGTTTGCAACCACAAATTGCTAATGCACTATTTCAAGGGAAAATCTTCCGTACCTCCTAATTATTTGGTGATTATTGAATTTGAATTATTGATTCCATAATAGAATTTATGCTTCCCAAAGAGCGCATCAACTTTAAGGAATGCAATAAATAGTCTTCATTTATCTCCGTGTATGATACCGTGTATTTATGCCATCAATGGTGTCACAAATGTGGGGATCCACGGTGTGGATTGTGTGAGACCTTAATGACAGGGAGGTCTATCATCTTCAAATTCGGCGGTGGTTATAAGACATTTTGCATTAATAAGAAATTAAGCTGCATTTCCAGCAATGTTATCTATGTGGTGAATTGTAATTCATGTGGGGACTTTTATGTGGGTCAGATCGGTGGTGTTTTCCGCAATGGACTAACTGTCTACAGACAGCAGATATCTCATCGTCAGTACATGATTCTAATCGTGAGCAAGCATATTGCGGACTGTGCCAAAAATGTGAGTCCAAATGTGAGGCTTCTCCTATTTATCAACTTCATCCCGATTGCAGTCACATAGAGCGTGAGTTAAAGGAGAAGTCTATGATTAGATTGCTCTATCATCCTCTTAACGATCGGTAATCATTTCTCATATGCTTTAATCATGGACTTCTAGATATCTAGGTTTTCTACATATCCATGGTTTTCATGTGTCTCATTTCTATGTAAATTTAATATCTGCCATTTTTTGATTTTCAATATAATTCACTTCCCATGAGTAGCCTTTCATAGAAGGTGAAGCCGCTCGGGAGTGAAGTGACTTTTCCTTGAGTTTTCAATTTTGGATATATATATATATATATATATTCACAAAGAAAAACGAGTCTTTCCGTTCCATGCGCGTTTCAGAGATTTCTATTTCTAAATCGATAAAATCAAGCTATTTCATAGCCATTTGCAGTATTAAAATGGCATCGTATTTTAGAAACGATTTGTATAAAAGACACACCGAACCTCATGAATGAAAGAAACAGAACGATTCCACTTCTGTTGAAATTGTGAATGTATGACATGTGCTAGACTGTTTTACTTTTAGCATTTCTATTTGGCTTCAGTGCACATGTCCTTGATGATTTGGTCGCCTCTGAAAAATGATTGAACTTCCTCTGACATGTGCTAAACTTCCTGTTTTACTTTTAGAATTCTGCGTTTGTGAGCATATTTCATCAGACTTGGCAGTTAGGATGATTGGAAGATGTGAATATATTTTACCAGAGCTGTGACATTTTATCTTTTGACAATAAAAGAGCTTAATTTTATCGAAATAAGATTTTCGCTGATGATGGAAAATAGAAATCTCAGAAACGCGTACGGAAAGACTCGTTTTTCTTGTCAATAATTTCTGGCATTGCAACATGCATTGTAATTCCAAATAAAACCCGGTAGAAAACTGAAGCAAAAGACCATTTTTGGTTCCTTAGTGGTTTCACCTTATCGTGGAGGCTTTTCAAAGGGAATGATATTATTACAAAATTAGACAGCATATAAATCAAAATTGACACTTGTTGAGTTTAGGCCTAAACATAGAAATAAAGGCATTCTCTTTACGCTCACGCTGCAATTTTGACGCGATAGGACTTCATTTGTAGATAGGAGCCGCTTGGAATTTAATCACTAAGTTATTGGCACACAGAGAGATGTGTCGGCTCATGTTTAGTATAGCATATTTTACATGTGTTGTTTGTTGTCTATGCACTGTTAATCGATTTCTTAATATGCAACCTGTTTGCCCAAGATAGATTTCGTGGCAACCTTCGCATCCGATAACATGAATAACATTTCTCGACTAGCAATTCATGTTGCTCTTGACATAAAACGTTCTCTCGGCCATTTAAACAGCAAGACTGAGTTCTTTTTCTGTTACCAAAGTCGAGCAGTCTTGGTATTTGGATTCATTGCACCTTTCAATTCCTGTGATTATTATTCTGTTATTTCTTCTTAAGATCTTTAACAGTGATTTTGGTTGTTTACAGGATCTAAAGAAGTTACAATTTTTAAAAGAGATCATCAACTTGAACGTGTTATTTGCTGGAATTATCAGCTTCTGGCAAGTATTGGGATTGTTCTTATTGAAAGTACTCACGAAAGGGATCATTTGATTCGTGTTTTGGTTTTTTACAAGCTTCTTCGGAGAATTACGTTGGGACTCTAAGGTTCTCAGAAAACAATTGCGTATAAGGCTTTTCGGATAATGTAAATTCATGAGAATTTGCTCTAATTCGTTTAACCTGTTGGTTCGTAGCTCAGACTTGGACATAATTCCTGTAATTCGCCTTGCTAGAGAAAAAATGTAGATCACGTGCTTTGGATGTGCTGAATAATATGGAAGATAATTATGGCTGTCGGTGAACTTGTAACAGATGTCCGTTTCTATTTTACCATTTTCTTTAAACACTGTCATATACAAAAAGTTCAGCTCCTTGTTGTTGCATTCCAGTGTGAAATTGATATCATTATGCAATTCTTTGAAGATATTATGAAGCATCTTAATATCCCCGAAACGACTTTCCCATATAATCCAACAATTGTCAATATATCGGGTCCAGGACTGAATTATAGCATTGGAAACATCTTCGGAATAAATATCTTTAATTATAATGTACATTTTGTGTTCCAAGTAGCCCATTACTAAAATCGCATAAGTGGGTGCTAGATTTTTACCTATCTCAGTTCTAGTATATGTCATTTATATGTTTTTTATGTGTATCATTTTCAAAACTGAAGTAGTCGTTTTCCAAAACCAAGGTTAAAGCTTTCAATATAAATTCGTCACAAAACCTATCAGTAATTAATGATCTCGCGGTACGTAACCAGAGGCTAATCGATTGTAGTCTTAGGGAGTGCAGAACATTCGTCTACAGCGATATAACATCGAAAGAGACAAACGCAAAGTCGTCCATGTTAACAAGATATTTCGACAATTTTGAGAGAAAATGTTGGGTATCCTGACAATAGTTCGGCAACGCATTGACAATAAGTTTCAAAAGCTCATTCGTAAAATGACTCAAATGCATTGTAGGAGCAAACGTGCTAGAGATTATTGGGTGGAATTTCAAATTAGGGGGAGCAGTCACTTTAATATATTTGTGTTCATCAGGTTGTTCGTTTTTAAATGTCTCAAAATGTTTGTGCAATTTTGATAGACCATAAAGGAATGGTGTTTCACAATCAAAACTGGTCAAGAAATTGAATTCTTTTTTGGTAAATCTACAAGAATTACTATGACCTTTACAGAATCGTTTAATTTAGTTACAGTCTCAAAATTATCATGCATGTTGATTCATCTGATCAATGTTCTACGATCACGTGCTCTCTATGGAATGTGAAGTCTAAAATTGCGAAACCACCACTTTTGTCAGCATTCGTGATATGTAAATCCTCATTGGACTTCAGTGAATTCAAAGAGATTCTTTCATCGTGTGTTAAATTGCGATACAACTTGTCAGCCTCTGTAAATAGTTGTGGGACTTGATTTTCAATCTCTGATCTATTATACTGTCAAGGTTATTATTTAACACTGTTGGAGAGTAAATTTGGAAGGACTGCGTATTAATTGTATATCTGAATTTTTTTATATTTTCACCATTAAAATAACCTCTTCATCTCAATTTTCTGAAAAATTTTGATGCATCATTTTCAGTCACAACCAAACATTCAATGTTTCGATTGTGAAAATGATTTTTTGTAAAATGACCATTTTGTATTTTATTCATTTCATATAAGCCATCTTCGAATTCCATCCGAAATAACTTGTATCCTTTCTAAATGTGAAAATGTTCATATTTTTGGTTTTAAGCGGCATCAATTGATATAATTCAAAATATGCAAAGAAATCACAGCCATGTTTAATGGGTTAGTGCAGCTTTTCAATGCATTGGCCGAAACATAATGATCATACAGTCATATGCCGGTTTGCTACCATCGACCGTGAGGTTCTGGTCGCCAAATGCCCGTCTTGCAAAGTGAATTTCCAACTGTCTGTGTGTCTAGCTGAAAATTCTGGAGAGTTGTTCCTTCGTCACATTACATCAAAATGACCACCTATCGAGTGGTGATATAACACAATCATTTGAAAGATCATGAACAATACGTGTATATCATTTTATAAATTATCTCCGCGTGTCTTGCATGCTTTGAATCGTGCATCAACATTGATAGACAAATCAAAAGGACGATGGAACTATGGTACAGCAGCGAAATAGTTTGCATGAAAGACGACGCTTGTAAAGCATGTGATCGAGGAACAATGGCAGCGACAATGGCAGTACAACCACACTGTATCGAAGAAACCTGCATCCTAAAGCGCGACACACTCGAATTTCAGGAGGTTGCGTGAAATAGAATGTTGACATACTAAAGTCTATGCGCTAATGCGCTAGCCTCCTAAAACACTTTGCTTTATAGGATTTTTTTATTAGTTACGAATAGTGTCTTGCTTTAGTGTGTGATTAAGGAGGTGCTGGTTTAGAGTGCACTGACACTTGCTGCGAATCTGCATAGACAAAATTAACGATGACCGCAGAGCAAACGAGGCTTGCTCGGAATGCTCGGAATTTTCCGTTGGCGCTCAGTCTGCTGCCTCTGGACCTCTTACCCATTGTGTTGTAAAGGCATCTCCTTCTTTTCGAAGTCAGCGTTCATCCTGAACTTGATGAGAGCAAGCTGGTGGGGAGACGGAGCCATCTCGTATTGCTGAAGTATTATTCTGTACTCATGCAACACAGCAGCTCCCGAACGTCAATTTAATGCAATGGGGTTGCGTAGCGGACGAATCTCGGAGTAGATGCGGGAAAACTTGCTTTCTTTACAAACCTGAGCAGATGAACTACAACGGATTACTGTAGTGATGATGAATTTATTGAAACACGAACTTGTTCTAAATTGTTTCAGCATCTTGTTATTTTTTCATTACTTCATTTACTTTATGATCAACATTTTCATTATTTCTTAAATGCATCCCTTTTATGGATGGTGGTAGTAGGCCTACATTGTCACATTATCTAAACTTGTGTTGTTTCTGTTATCCTCCTTTAATGTAAATTCAATGTCACTCATTGTTTAGCAGCCTCGCCTATTTAGTAAAGCAGCACTATTTATTTAGGCTACTAACGGAGCTGGAGCATAATACCGACATGCTTACATTTACTTTACGCAGGTCTATCACGATTTCGAAAAACATTTCATCGAACCTTGAAAAACATAAATTTTTCTTCACTGTAGATGCTGAATTTATATGTTTGACAACATAATTGATAAGCCTACATTACTTCAATTGAATACAACAAGGACAATAAAAAGTCATTTCATAAAGGCATGTTCAAAAGATGTTGTTTTTTGCCCACCCTGTTTACTACACGTGGAAGCATATGAATAGGTATCTAAGATTCAGATTTATCTAACCTGTTGATCATCGTCATCAACTTGGTATCTTATTGCATGATGTTTTTTAATTCATTGTATTTTTCCAGTACTGAATGAAATTGTCAGCTTGAATTTTGCTTTCTTGAATTCGATGTTGATGTATTTTTCTCTCAAGGAAGGTTATTTCTGTTGTTATCGCACGACATAATGCGAAAAAATGGAAGCTTTTTATTTCAGAAATTAAAGAATGAATAATATAAAATAAAATTCATAAATAAAACAATAATTGGGTGAAGTTCTCAAGTCTGCATCACACCATAGAGATCACTCAATGGTCCAATAAACCCGATATCACAGGAACCACTTGTATCGAAATCTCGAGAGAAATCAGATCATTTTAATTGAGAACGGAAGTACAGAACGTTTGTATATTATTATCAAATATTAATAAAAGAACAAATTATTCATCAAACGGACAGTAAATGTTTTTTCATTAAGCTGACAGCGGATGTAAAGATGAATACATATAATAATTGTTTGACTCAGAACATTTAATAATCGTCTTAATTATATCCTCATCTGCACAGTTCAACTTTCATGTAATCATTCAAACAGCAGAAACAACCTCCTTCTGGTCAGTCGAAGTTTCTATCGTTATTCAAGCTTGTGACTAACCATTCGTTCCCAGCTGTCATAAAGTGCTCACAGATCTGCTATATCAGAAATTGTGCTGAATATATATTCGACGATGAGTGACTGCAACTTGAGTTCTCCAAACCGCACAGAAGATGTCGCCATTCAAACAGAGTCCCCGTTCCTTGATCAGTCCACAAAAGTTGAAACCGAGAGTAGTCGCTTGAAAGATTTGATTGGAAGCAGCTCTGTGGCCGCCATCACACATATATTTTCATCACGTGGTAAGTTTACACGAATCTTCTGGTCAATTGTGTTTATTGCGGGTGTTTGTGGCTTCGTTACAAATTTGTACTCTGTTACTCAAAGGTATCTGGAATGGCCAATTTCTACTGTAACTGAATATAGAAGTGATGTAACCTGGCCTGATATAACTGTCTGTAATCCGAGCACACCTATAAATTTCCGGCGGAATCCAGACCTGAAAATGAAGTGGAAGAATCTCAGCAGGACGATAGGAGATAGACTTCATGTGTTTGCCACCATCAACTGGAAACCTCATTATTTGAATAGCATTTCAATTTACTACTACAATAGCCTTGAATTTATTGAAGTGAGACCAAGACCTTTCTTTTTCTGGTCAAGATTCGTCGACATTTGTCAAACATACGGATTAGCAGTGAAGATAAACAAGAAATTACCCCGTGTGAATACGATGACCATCTACATGTATGTGCATATGAAAAAGGAAGATTACTTGACATTTAACAGTTATAGCCATCGAAAAGTTACTGTATATGTTACTCCTCCAGGTGTAAGCCCTTTCATTTCTGAATATCGAGGAATAGTTGTGTATGCCGGTGAACGTCAGGAAATACATTTAGCATCAACAAGTAATCGACACTTAGAAAGGAGACACAATTGTCTGAAAACCCCATTTACATTTGAGATGTATGATATCTTTCTTACGAATGTTTCTAAATATCAAGGGGGCTTTGATGATTGTATGAATTATTTAAGACAGAGACAGATTTTGAATGCGGCGAAGTGCTATTCAATCAACTATCCGATTTACAAATTTCCCAATTCCACAGAACATCTTCGTCTTTGTGAAAATAGAACGTTATTCAATGCATCGATATATCTGCCACCATATACATACGAGCATTATATGGCTAAATGTTTGAAATACAAAAAGAAAACTTGTGATTTCAAAACATACAACATAAAATTAATTCAAAAGGATCTTCAGACACCGGAGGATCCTTATTTAACAGATAAAATGATATTCTCTGAAACATCTGAAAGGTCAAATGTACTACGCCGAAGGGGATCATTAGAGGTAGGTTTTACAACACTTGCCTTCAAATTAGACCCAAATGAAAAACATATTTATGAGGAGTACCAGTTTCCATTTTCTCAATTCATTTCAAATATCGGAGGTCTCCTCGGCCTCTGGATCGGATTTAGTGTTATCAGCATGTTCGAAGTTATAGAAATCGGTCTACGCAGCATTATGCTGTTGTGGAGATATCTGAGAAGAAATTCCGTCTGAAATGTTGACACTCAGCCTGCAGATTATCTATTTTACATGCACATGACAGCTGTTTTTGTGACAATAGTTCCATGGTAATTTACATAATAGACCTATACTAAGCAGTTTTGCAAATGTTGAGCTCTCATGTTTTTATTGGGCAAGTTGATCATCCCTTGTTATTCAACCGAAGCATTCCGCAGTATTTTTAGTATGGCCTACGTTTGCTTAGACCAACTAGCAATATCAATCTGGCTCTGATCTGGCTCTGAGTTTAAGTTCATGCGTTCAAAACTAACAAAATTGGTCAAAATTGAGCTCTAAGAAATCATCATCTGCAAAAGTAGAAAAGTTCTGAAAAGCTGAAGTCAAAGTGTATATCAAATTGTAGTGACCACCGAATTCGTTTATCAAATTTTCGAATACTTTGTTTCCTTTTATGCCACGAACCTCATTCACAGTAGACCAGTAGTCTTTCGACGATGTAGAATGCTTTCCGTCCACTTGATTTTAAGATTTCGGCCTCTGTGAGATCCTTGCAATGTCGAAAAGAGATATATTTTAGTCACGAAATGTGGTTGTTGATCAGGGACTTAAATAAAAATGTAATCCAAGGTGTAATCCAAAATGTAAATTTTATCTTAATTCTCTCTGACTTTCAAAAACGGCTGTCAAATGGGCATAGCTAAGTGTTTTAAATAGTCTTTGGTTTTACCTTAATTCACATAAATGGGAACCTTATTGGCATCCATCAACTTTGTAAAGCAAGCGTGAAGATAATAACAGTGCATCGATCCACTTCATTAAAAAATGGCAAGTAAAGTAATTTTGCTTCCTAACGCATTTTCTATATCGACTAAGCCAACACTGTGTATTTTAAAGCTTCAAATCAAAAAGATTGATAATGCTTGCATCTATTTAATAAATCGCATGCCTGCAACTTAGTTCTTTGCTGTCAATTTGTCAAACGCAGACATTTGAAAATCACTGATTGATATCGAAGTCTCAAACACTCAAACAGCAAAGTAAAGAATTTTGAAATGCGTTCTTCATTAAATATAGAGATATCTTGAAAGCTTTAAATTACGACTCCCGAGAATGAAGCTCTTTCATAATACGTGGTGTTGACTTGTGGCGACCAACTGCAAAACATGTAGCATGTATTGTGAATCTGTGTGAAATTCTGAATTCAATCAAATTCAGCTGAGCAAGAAAGACAGATATGTAGTGATGTTCAATCTTCCTTCTCCTCTCATGAATTTCACCTTCATTCTCCTTTTACATGTTTGTATATAAACCTGACTGTCATACATTTGTGTTGTCTGCGGATGTTTTCTCTACATGTATATTTCAATGCAGTACTTGTAGTTGATTTCTAATCCCAATTCTTGTATAAAAGTGCTTCACATGTCATTTTTATCTAGGATTTGTGCTGATACTTGTAGACATAGAACTTGACTTTTATGACTTGACTGTCTGTGGGTTATTTCACATTATTTATCAAGTATAATGTTCTTTCTTTGTACTTATGGTTGATCAATTGATGTATTCGTGCCATAATACACTTACAGATCAATTTTTATTGTTTTATTGCTACTGTTATCAACCTCCTGGGAAAGTGTTCTATGTAAATCTCTAATGTGTCATTATTATTATTTAGATTTTTCTACATAAGCGCTCGAAAAATTCTGCATTGTTACATAGCAAAATCTACATATTAATGATATTGTCCTAAGCTGTATTTCTATGGGAAAATATTGATATAATAAGTTTTGGGGAAACTATCATGGAAAAGCTTAGGACAATGTAGCATTATATCATGGATTTTTAGGGCAGTGATATCAGACATAGCCCAGTAAAAAATCTAGAGTTGGGCCAACCGTGATAAGTTGTGTCGGGACTGCGTCGATCATGTCCCGGCAAATCGATGGCGGTGCAACGGCGACGCGTTGCCGCGACTGTAGTGCAGCAGCCGTCGACCAGTAAAATTGTTCCCGGTTATTCTCATCAATTACTAACCGCAATACAAGCGTGTTTCCGATACTGAAAATAATTCAGTATTTCTACTTGCTTTTGATATCTATTCGAATTTTTAAAACTATATTTGATTCCACTTGAAAATGAATTATAGTTCTTTTTCACAGTTATGTTAATCGTCACTGTTACTATCGTCACATGCACTGATTGCCTTCGATCTCCTATTCCGCCTTTGCCGCCCGCCTTCCCGGTCTGATGCCCGTTTCAGAAATTTCATAACTTTTTGCTCGATATCCGAGTCAGTCGCCCTCGGTATATGTTTCCGAACTGCCTCTGCAAAAAGAATAAAGCGTTAACTCGACGTCAAAGGAATATCATAATTATCATGAATTTACATTTTAACCAGCGCTGGGATCGGTTAACCGGTCATTCTTTGGGATAACCGGTTACATTTTCTCTTAACCGGTTAAAATCGGTTACAATGTCTGATTAAAATACAATGAAAATGCACTGTAAGTGGAGGAATTCGGTCGAAACCCAAAGCGACAAGGTCTGTATTTGTCGATAAATCGTGACAACTAAATAAATGCGAGGAATCATCATTTAACCGATTTTAACCGGCTACAAAAAAATTAACCGGTCCAACCCCTGATTTCTACAATTATCATTCAGAATAGGAAATTCTACTGTTTAACCGGATCATCACTTGATGTGACACAGCAAACTACCGACCCACGCTGCATATAGTGAATACATGTATGAGACTTGTAAATACGTAACTTTTCAAACCCATAAAACTTCTTTTTTTGTACATCTCGCACCGGTATTGTAATAATTCTACATAATTAATAAAGCACTAAAAGTCATGGGGGCTTTGCAGTGTTGCCACTCTGTCGCAATGACGAAAACTCCGCGCGGCGGAAAAATCCGCCGATTTTTTATATCTTATACACTAAACACGATTAGAGGGAATTGACAGTCCCCCCACGCTATCATCATGACTTTCTTGACAGGCCATGTAACATATCATCTTGAAGTCCAAAGCCTTCCAGTAGTTTTGAGGAACATTATCTCAAGGCTACATCCGTCATTGATCATCGTTTTCTGCATGTACCTGCCGTATAAACCAATACCTGTGAATGCATATTACTACAGTATGCTGATAATTTAGTTTTTGCCTTAGTTATCAGTTATGTGAACTACAGTTATAAGCCTAAATGTTAAATAACATTACTGATTAATCTATTTACGAATATCGATACAATTAAAATAATTATTTAGTAGTACTCGTATTTTCATTACATATCAAGTATTTAACAAAGTATTGGTTAAGTGAGATTTTTGTAAAAAAATTAGTACAATCTTTCAACGGAGCGATAATTCTTAATGCTTAAAAGTGCTAGACTGCCTTCATCTAAGAAAACGTCATCTCTGATAGACCGTAACCAAACCTGATGGGTTGAAATAATCGAAGCATAGACCGTCTTAGCGGTAAACTAATTGCAGAACTGGGATAAAGTGAATTTCTTTTAGAAACATCGAGCATTTACATTTGTTTTTAGATTATTTACTATTGATTTGATAACTTAACAGTTGAATTGAGCTAAATCTTTAAGATAATCTCTTATCTCAGTTCATTAGTGAAAAATCTCAATACACAAACTATACTTTTATCTTTGATTTTAGATAATTTATGATTGAAAATCGTATTCTCATACATGAATGGGGAAAGGTGTATATTCCAACTGTCAGGATTAATTACAAAGAGAAAGTCAAAGATCAATTTATCATGCAACAAGATATGACAGCACCAAAATTTCATAATTTATAAGATCATTTTAGAACATCTTAAGTGCAAAAACGGCGGAATTTTTTAAAAACACAAAAATTCCACCGACCCTCAAATCTGCACGGTAGTTACGAATGATATATTGATGTCATTTTTTCGTCACAATTAAAGTTTTGTTATCAACTCATATGATACCCATATCATACAATCGAAGATTAGACTACAGTTCTTAGACGAAATGATCTTTCAGTAAAATGATGATATGATAAAACCCCCACGGAGAGCCTCGAATTTCCGCAATATCTAAAAACCTGTTCATGTGAAAATTTTAGGCTTCATGGTCTAAATTGTAACAGAAATACAACAGTGGGGTTCGATGTTCCTAGGAAGGTTTCGGTTACCAAAATCTGATAGTGAAGCTTTCGTGGTTCATTTTAATCAATTTTAAGCGATTAGAGACATTTTGACTTGCCAGTTGCCGCTACTTCTACGAATACGTAGCGTATATGAATGTCTATATCGCCAGAATATATTCATTTACAAATCATTCTGATAAAAATTTCGAATTTGACAGTATAAGTACACAATTGGTTATAAAAAGGGGCTGCGGACTCAGTTACCGTGAACCAAAAGCATCGTGTCTAATAACAAGTTCAATGTTATATACCGGTATACTCTAACCAAATTAGGGATGAGAGCATAGTTGCCACTCGAGAAAATCGTAAAAATAGCGCAGCCGACTGGGGACAGTCGGAAATGATAAAAATTAAGGTCGAAATTTTATCCGAAGTTAAGTTTACTTAAATTTACATGTACATATGACGAGTACGTTGTATAATTTAGAAATACTAGTTAACAACTAGTAACTCGAAACAAAATACTCATTGAAAATACCAATTTAATTTCAGGTCACTGCGCAACACCTTACGACTTCCAATCTGAATAACCATGTAAAAACGATAACTTCAAATCTAGAGAAAGATGTTCTATGGGTAGAATTGTGTCATTAAAATGATCATTATATCACGAAGACGTTGGTCCAACTGTCCATGGATCATGCTTCTCGTCCGTTTCAATAGGCCTGCTCGGATGTTCAGATATCAACGGGATGACCATCCTTAAAGCAGCTTCAATTTGCGCCTATCAAGGCCATTTCAAGACCTCCTCCATTAACCTAACTGCTTTTTTCCATGCCCGCTGAAATAGTTCTTACCCCTATCATTTATCTCATTGCCAGGTTTTCGTCCGACAATGTAGCATTTTTGGCTAGCTCTACGAGCTGTGTTGAAATTCAAAATGTTTATGTAGGTAAGGCGCGTATACACACCGGTTGATGTAATGGGCATACAATTGACAGACAGGCGTCTTATTGCGCGCATGACTTCGGCTTGATTTAGTGGACTCCATAAAATCGGTCCACCAAATCCCTTTCCCTTGCATGTTAGCATGCTTGAATCTTAGCATGAGACATGTAAGAGAAAATAAATCAAAGCTACACAGTCTGAAAGCCCAAATAAATACCAAATAGTGAATTCATTGGAAAAACACTTATACTGACGTGTTTACAGGTAAAATATAGATTATTTCGCTGTAAAATAATATCATATCATAAGCTATTCAAGTAAACACCCTCCAATCAAATGAGTAAATATAAAGAATTCGTGTTTTCATGTTGGAAAACTCTCCTTTATATTTTTTCATCTTGAGCATCAGATTAACGCAGCGTCACTCCAAAAGAGCGCAATAGCACAGGAGTGGCAACCATGGATGAGAGGCAGAGCGCTATCATATTAAAAGGCTATCGTCGAATTGAGTGATAGTATTTTGTGAAAAACTCACTTGATCATGTGAGGATCAACTGTTTTAGGTAAGTCAAAATAAATAATTCAATTTCTTAATTACATGTAAAAAGAGATTGCTTGTGTCATACTTCGAGGCTGTTGGGAAATTGCGAGTAAACATACCTAAGGAATAAAAAACTAGACAACCACGTATCATAATCAGTGTGGTAATATAAAACAGCGGCTCATAGGATTTTTATTTTATCCATTTATAGAGATGTTCATAAAAACGGACCACTTAAATTGTCAGGAAATTCTCTGGACTTCCAATCTTATCGCACAAAAACGCGCCATACATCATTCGAGAGCTCATATTCTCAGATGTCAAATAAGCTATCATAAAGTTGCATATTCTATTACGTCGATTATTAAAGGATCGAATTTTGAAGATTTTTGGGTGAATGTGCCCCACTTCCCCCTATAGAAAATATCTACAGAATCTTTATAAAAAAACTGTTGTAATAGTCCTTGATGAATTTCTTTCAAGTTTTCCTGATATTCTATTCACAATCGTGTAGAACTGTCAATTATGCCGGAAGTGACTTTCATTTACAAGGAAAGTCGTAAGCAAAAGTAAGATATGCAGATGTTAGCCATCGTACTACGTGCAACTTTTGTGAAAACCATTAGGGATCATCTATAATCCATATGGACAAAAATGGGATTACTCCCCACCCCAATTGGACATTTCCTCAACACTGCCTCACACCCCTCTCAACTCCCGTGCGCAATGGACAATTACTGATATTCATTGTATGTCATATTTAGAATGAGACTTACTTTTCACAACATGTAAGAATGTGTCTTTAAATCCCAATCCAATTTCCAGTTTATACCCAATTTCTTTTTCTGCTTTCGCCGCAACATTTTTGCCAGATATATTAATTTCCCTTTGCAGTCTGTTTGTAATCAATACGTTAATCATTCGCGACACACAATCGCCGATTGTTCTACCTCCACATAATTTCAATTTGTCGACCTGAAAAAATTTGAATTTCATAATAGAAACATAGGTAACTCTAAATAAAATAAATGGATGCAATTTTGATGGAATAACAGAATTAAAGATATGCAGACGTTAAGACTGTGGATGATTCTAGGTTTAGTTATATACTCAGAAAACTTACCATTTTATTCCTGAATTCCCGGTCCTTCGCTTTCTCTGCTAACTGTATGTATTCCATGAAGGAGTCTGCCTTCACAAATACTTCAACCCCCAATGATTCTTCATCCACTGAGATGTATGTATTGAGATTCTGTTTTAGTTCAGATATTTCTCCACATAAGGATTTCAGCAAGCTTGACTGTTTGGACAGTAGTAACTGCTGTGAGAGAAGGAGTTGAATTACACCATTTGGACTACTGAGAGAAGTACACAGTTTCAATTCAATCTCCTTTTGTAATTTATGAAGGTTGTCAGCAGAAAAATTCAAATTATCAGTTTCTCGACTAAAAAGTGATCGTTCTCGTTCCTCGTAGCGATCTGAAAGAAAATATAAAATTGATTTTACAAAAAAGCGAAATAGAGTCAACCAGACTGTCAGATTACTCTTGAGAACATGTAGGCCCTATCTACTGTCCACAAGTAACTTATCGAAATCAACCTTTAGAACTTCGAATATTAATGATATAGCCATAGATATCAACGATTGACACAGACTCCCATACATGCATTCAGCTTCATGTCTTTGAGCGTAAGCATACATACATGTAGTATATATTTTTGATTTTGCTGTATTTCTTATGCGTCACATGCGAATGAAAAGTAGGCTACTAGGCATAACTACCAATCGATATGTTCACAAAGCTCTCAGGGGAAATTCTGACCGTTTTCTACTACGGCTATCAAACCAAAACCTTCCGCGAATAAGCCAAGACCATGCTCTTGCAGTTGGCTACCTAACCACTTTCTTATCGAATTATTTTTTTTTACATATCGTTTTCGTAAATTACCAAAATTTGCCATCATTGGCATGTTATTACTTAATCTACTAGTCATTTGTATCATCATATTATACAGGCTATGAGCAGGCTTCAGCGTCAAATTGGAGAATACGTAGCTTTAGTTCTCGAACATTCTGAACATTTATCTCCTGAAATCAGTGGAATAATATTTTGGCGATCAGGACATATCAGCTGTTAATTCTTCCCAGAACAATTTAACACTAGAATTACCATGGTGTCGAATTTGACACCATCCAATTTTCTAGCCATGAGTTATGCATGTTTAACTAGTCAGTGGCATTTTTCCTCTTGTGACAATTATTTATTTCATTTAAGTAACCAGATAACGAATTTTGATCCACTGTACTCAAACAGATTTTTGCTGGCAAACTTGTACACCTATTTTTACCGAGGTGTCAAATTTGACACCAGTGGACTACTGCTTTTGGAATTATTAGTAGTCTAAGTGGCAAACATGGAAAGTGTTACTGACAAGTATCCAGGCTTTCACAGCGAGCACTTGTTATATTGATACCAATCATTGGAATTGTTTGGATGTCATACTTACATTGATGGGTTGCTATTTGAGCAGTTAGTGAATAATTAGTGAAATATCCGTTCAACATGATAATTTCAAAATTGTAGAAATACATGCACATGAATTTACATAACCTGACTATGACACATTGTCTTCGTCTTATGATAATTTTCCTTAAATCTTTTCGAGTTAGTAAATTACGATGAAGAGGAGATATGCTGCCGAACATGCTTATCAGCGTTTGATGGACTTGGCATCGGAAGCCTCGGGCAGTGATTGTGATAGCGAAGACGGAGATCCTGTGTATGCCCCTGGTTCAACTGGTGATGTACATGTGGCTACTTCCTTGACAGTTGACAGCTCTGGTAATGATAGTGAGGAAGAAGTCGAAGACTCTGCACCTTCCACATCGATTTTCAAGTCTCCAGATGGCACAACGTGGGTTCCCATGACTACATCGATGGTTGGCAGAGCTGCATCTCATAATGTTTTCACAGCAAGACCTGGTCCCGGTAATTATCCGATTCGTTCGGCTTACGATGCATGGCGGAAGGTTATTGACCAGAGGACTCTAATTCATATAGTTGAATGTACAAGGGAAATGGCGTCACTTAGTGGTGACATTGATTTCAACATTGACGTGGATGAACTGGAGTCTTTTATTGCTGTACAATATGCTCGAGGCATTTATGGCAAAACTCACCCGGTTTCCTTCCTTTGGAGTGAAAAATATGGCCCGCAGTTGTTTCGAGAAACAATGTCACGTAATCGATTTTACAAAATTCTCAAATATCTTCGATTTGACAAGAAAACAACACGACGATCGAGAGTCGAGTCCGACAAGTTTGCACTTATCCGGGAGGTTTTTGAAAATTTCCGCACTAATTGCGTCGAGTCATACACTCCAAATTTCAATTTGACAGTCGACGAGCAGTTGTTGCCACTGAAGATAGGTGCAAAATGATCACATTCATGCCTAACAAGCCTGATAAATATGGGCTGAAATTCTGGGTGCTGGCGGAGGTGGATTCGAAATACGTGTGTAACATACTTCCATACTTAGGGGCCCAAGAAAAGCAATCGAGAGACGGGAAGCCTCTTGGCGAAGGCGTCGTTGCTCGCTTGATGCAACCGCTGCTGCACCATGGCTATAATGTATGCACAGACAATTTTTTCACCTCACTGTCACTGGCTCAATATTTGACCGACAAGCAAACATCAATCGTGGAACAATACGTCGAAATAAAAGAGAGATTTCAAAAGAAATGAGCAAACAATCGAGCAACACCCTCTCATCTTCGTTTTATTGGCAGAATGAGTCCAGAGTATTGTTCGTCAATTACCAAGGCAAAAGAAACAAGAACGTCTGTCTTCTTAGCTCGATGCATTCTTCTCCGACTACAGACAATACCGAAAAGAAGAAACCTGATGTTGTCAATTTTTACAACAAGAACAAAGTCGCCGTAGATGTTTTCGACCAAATGTCCCGTCAATATAGTGTTCACAGTGCCTCCCGTCGGTGGCCCTTAGCTGTCTGGGCCAATATGTTGGATATAGCAGTGATCAATGCATGGATCATCTACAGAAAGAAGACTGATACAAATGTAACTCGAAGAATGTTCACTCTGAAGCTGATCGACGAGTTGCGAAATTCTCAAATTCAAGGAGCTGCTCCTCCGACAACTGGAATGGCGGTGGATCCGTTTGATCTTCAGGATGTTCCCATCAAAAGGAAGAAGTGTCACATAATAGGGTTTCGAAACAACTCCGCATCCGTTTGCAAGAATTGCGGAAAATCGACTTGTGGTCCATGCAGCACAGGGCAAATGGTGCAGCTGGTGATGTGTAATTCATGTGAAAGACAATGACCATATAACTTTGTTTCATTCGATTTTGAGGAGCCATCTCTAAACTTCTATATTTGTACATCTTCAATACATTTATATGTTCAATCGGCAAATTTTTAGACGTGAAATGACATCGGATAAGAGGGAAATGTCTTTACAAAGGATGAAAATGTTGCTTCCGATCAAGACTAAATCATAATTTGGAAATACACATAACATCTACCATTATCATGAAATAAAGATGGGTACATAATGTAGATAGGTTTATATCTAATGAGATTATAGCGCTCCACTAAAATTAGCTAATTCAGTAACTTTTATTTCTGACCAAGATAGTGAAGTTTCAGTGACTAATACTAGTAATCAAGTAAAAAAATACATTGGTGTCAAATTTGACACCACGGTAAAATCGGTTTACTTTTTTGGCGGTAATTCTAGTGT
>CAJQUW010014410.1:0-51021 GCA_907163375.1 Prostheceraeus crozeri
TACGTTATTTCATTCATGATAAAGACGCTTCATATGGAATAGTCGAGAAGATGTTTGAATCTATTTTCTATCATCCCGTCGTCAAACAATCTATACCCTCTATTGCTATCAAAATTACCAATGGTTTACAAGAGTGCATCCACGTGAAAGATACTAAATCCCTCATAACGTTAGTGTTTCGGAAAACAAAGTGAAGTCTTTATACAACATTTATTGAAATATGTACATGAATGTGAAGCAATAGACTTTATACAACATCCACTGAAAATATATACATGAGCGCACTTCAATAAACATTGCTATATACAAAAAGTCTTTTTACTTCGTGAAGGGTGGAAATAGACAGTGATAGGAAAAATGTCTTTCAGTGGAAAAGTCATCACATGGGGAATGTACAGATGTGGACACATATTCACAAGGAAAAAACAATCTCATGCGATACATAAAACAACAATGTTTATCTACAGAAATCAACATCAAAATACTAAGTTAAGGATGATTATGCTAAGACGTCTCCTGAATGTGGTAGTGTGAGTTTAATTCTTTTGGGGGGTGGTATGTTTGTGTCAGGATGTCCATGTGGAAGAGATATGTTGTGTTCTAGCCAGCACCTCTTATCCTCCCATGCTGAAAGCGCCCGTTTCCTAAAAGTATGAGTTTGGATCTCATGCGACTTAGATTTTAAGATTGTCATATTGACAAACGTTATATTTTTATTTCTATAGGCTCCCTTGAAATTTTTATGTTTCATGTTAGAGACCCATGATCTTGATATGCCTTTAGCGCGCTTAATGCTATCATCACTATCCTTTAATTTCATAGAATAACATTTTAGGGCGGAGGAGAATCATTTCAGCTATCTCCTTCCCTGCTGTCTCATCCTTAAAACAACCAAGTTTGGCCTTATTTTTGATGGAGTATAGTGGATGATCAGTAGGATAATTTGATGTATCAAAATATCTTTCTAAAGATTTTCCTACTTCATTAAAATTTAAATATTTTTGAGTGGTAATACCTAAGAAGAAAACTATCTGTGTCACCACCCAACAAACGAACCTCTTTTACGAGAGGACACGGTTTTAGTATTTTATAGAAGAGTTGATACATTTCAAGCTTGGAGTAATCTAGTACAGCTTGACCAATATAGATGGGTTTGCACAACTCAACTTCAGATTTTATCATTTTAACACCTATAAGGTCCTCATCGATAATGTCTCTATCGATGAATAGAGGTGATGAGGTCAATTTGTGATACTTTTGATCATCATTAACTAGTTTGTAGTTTACGCGCTTTCTAACATCCTCCATCGTCTTACCAAATAGACTGTTGTTCTCATATTTATAAAAATCTTTTTCAAAATTATTTTGGGCTAGTGCACGTTTCTGGCTGTTGCTATCAATATATGGTTTGAGGAAGGCTTTCTGTCTAAATTTAATAGTGCGGTGAACTCTTTTTAAAATCATACCCATTTCTAAATAAAATTTTAAGATGCTAAAGTGGACTAGATAGTTTTCCTTATCATACTGGGTGAGTAAAAGTTTGCGGCAAGGCTTATAGTCGGGTTGACCGCATGATTCTAAATCTTTATGAAATTGTTTCATAAAGTCGGAAAACATATCTTTACTCACTTCACCTGATTCGGGTGCGAGTGGAAAATCTACGGTTTTATGTTTAATATTATTTGGATAGATTAGATCTATCTCAAAATAATATCCCCAATCACCTTCATCTGGGATTGCTAGTATGTTAGAAGGGTTGGAGAAATGCTGAATTTCACTATCATCTAACCAGCTAAACTCAGAGTGAGGGAGTGGTTTGGATAGTGAACTACCATATAAAATATTTTGGTCATAATACTTAAGATGAGTCTGATCATTACCTACTGTTTCAGATTTTAACCTATGTTTATTTACAAATGTGAGACCACCGCGAATTCCTCGCTCAAATAAATTATACATCTCTGGATCTTGTAAGAGATGAATGGTCTCACCAGTCATTTTAAAAGCAGACTTAAATGACATGGCTGGCAGACTGACAAAGTGGACGGGATCTAACTTATCTTCTTCTAATGCCACTCGTCGAAACTCCTGAAATACATCAGCCAGCAAAAATACATCTAACTTAAGGTAGGCAATCATATATTCACCAAATGTATGGCAGTCAAATTTTATCCATGCATCTTGTGCATGATCATAATCTTCAGTCTTACATTCTGCGCCGGTCAAATCATTTTTAAATTTATCTATGGGCGGAAGAGAAGTCTCGCCGAGTTTACTAATCGCATCAAAATATGCATATGGAAAGACTCCTTTCCGTGTGATGACTCATCGGTTAGATTTGGATATTGTTTCTTAAGATTTTGTGTTAGTGGAAGAGACTTTAGATTTTGCACGAGAGAGGCCAGTGATGCAGTCATAAATTGGTAGGAATCTAAAAATTTTATATCAAAATAGACCGTCTTATTTTCTTTAGTTTTATCGACAGGCACTTTTGCTGTCATGGCCATAAACTTCTCTCTCGTTTGTGCTATTACATCAAGCTTCCACTCTTTCATTTGACCTAAACCTCCTTTTATTATCATATGGCTATCGTAGCCCTTGAAATTATGGAAAATGACGGGTAATGTACGCCGTTTCATCCTAAGTGAAAAATTGCATTTTGAACAGAGTGCGTTTCTAAATTTACCAGTGATGTGATCATGGTCGCGCACTTTCTTAATCTTATCATCGTCAAATGTTTTCCTACATTTGGGGCAAGCGTTGCAACTATCAAATTTTGCTTGATCATCTGCTGTCATATGCAATGATCTGCGATAGAGTTCACCATCATACTTTTGTTGAAATTTGACAGCCTGTTCGAGGAATTGTAGGAATTGGTAAATACAATCCTCACCTTGCCAGACGCGCATTTTATTTTGCCTACTCCTAAAGTGATCATGCCATACTTCATAGCAGGAAATGGCTGCTGGTCGATGGATGTTATCATCGATATAACATTCGATGTCAGCATAGATGACACGAAGAGGACTTAGTTCATCACCATTCTCTCTATATGAAAACTCCTTATCTTTGGGCATGCGCTCCATTTGTAGTTTACCTCGCTTACACCATTCGTAATGAGTTTCAAATTTAGTTTTCCTCCTAAAGTGGCGAATACATCTGTCGCAGTAATATAACTCTCTACTAGAGTTTTCTAAGTGGTGGTATAAGCGAGAGATTTTGGGAATACCGCAGTAGTGCCATTCCTCACTATCATCCTGTTTTACTAATAACAGGTTTACTGTACGTTCATAACAACTCGAACGCGAGTTGTAGCGCACACCCTTCAATCCCTTTTCCCAAACATGGAGAACTATTTTGATGTTGTTCAATTTTTCTATTTCTTTAATTTTCATATCGTCACTATTACAGTCATCGAAGTTTAATTCATTCTCCCACTGTTGATACTTACTCTTGCGATATCGGCTATTCTGCACATCATTATAGTGGAGAATGGAGAGGACGGCATACTTAAAACATTGCGATTCGCAATCTACAGAAATGACTGCTGCTTTATTTCTTAAATTTTTCGGAAGTTTAAAGGAGCCTCGACCACTATGATTTCCTAATAAACTGATTTTAATCATGGCGGTCTCAATACCATCAAAAACGAGTCCACTATCACGCTCGTTAAATTTATCTATATTTAATTTTAACCGTTGGATATGAAAATTTATCCAAGACTCACAGTCTACAACTTCGGTTGCAGGAGAGGAGGGTATGTGAAACTCCAACCTCTCTATTATTTGTCCAGTATGGTGGTCGATTTTTACATATTTTATTTTAAGATAGATGAGCGCCTTCATTCTAAAATTGTCTAAATTGTTGAAGAGCGCTTCTATCAATGATGAATTTTGATGAAACCATTCCTCAAAGTTAGCAATGGTTTCTGAGGAGTCCATCTGGTAGTTCCTCACTAAATTACTTATGGACACTTCAGTGAGTCGGATAGAGGAGGTACCGTTGGTGTAGGTATCGTTCGTGTGTGTATGTTGAAGTCTGTGCGAAGATAGTTCAAAACGCGTCTCGAAAGACTGAATGCATAAATCGCAAGAAAAGGAGACATCGTTAACAGAATCATCCCTACCTTCGGAGATTGATGCCGGCTTAGGTCTACAAACACCTCGCTTGATGTGTCGGATGAGATCACGCTTCCTCGTGAAGATGTGTCCACAGTCAGCACATTGCCGATCGTCGCATTCCCGCGACAATGTTGATATGGACTCGCACGAGATGGAACTGGTATCACCTGAAAGAGAAATCATTCTTTCATCTCTGTTCAAGTCTCAGTGTATTGTTACAACCTACCTTGACTCAACAACTCTAAACTTTCCTCGAGAAGGGAGGGTGTTGGTGATGAAGTTGATGCCTGAAATTGAGGAAGATGCTATTAGCCACACGTTTGAGGGAGATGAGTGAAGAAATTTTCAACTTACCATTTGAACGAAATTATGTTTAAGCTTGATACTTCAACAAGATAGAGACTTCACTCAAATTTGGAATTCACTTGTGCGCCTCAAATATAGAATTCGCCAGAGAACACTTCACTTATACGTCTCAAAGACAGAGTGAAATGACACGAATGTCACTTTGCATATATACTTTCATATTCATCATTCATTGGCTGTTCATTCTGATTGGTCGCTTGTTGATACTTAAGAATTAGAAAACATTTCAAAGTCATTATTCACAGTCAACATGACAAGCCCTCCGACAACACCAAACACAAAATTCTCTTCTCCATGCTCAACACCAAAGGCGCTCGTTACACCAAACGCTCCAACGAAGGGGAAGGTAGAGAAGGTGTACCGACTGGACAATATCAGGAAGTTATCATTACCAGCGGACGAGGAAGAGGAGAGTGTATGTGAGAAGGAGTGTCCCGACTTAACAGGCGTGAGGTGGAAGTATCTCCAGTACGATACTGACGATGTGATGGAGATCACCAGCACGAAATTCCTCCACCAATTATGGGAGTGGTACACCCCTAACTCCCAGCCACGAACTATGGCAGAGTGGGAGTATATTGATAAAGTGAGGCTCGCAGTGGAAGAACGATTAAAGCAACTGAACTGTTTTTGTTATCTATGTGAAGCCAGACTCTGGGACGATATTGACGATGAAGACCTTTTGAAATACATGCCATAATAAACTTTTATTTCATATTATCTTTGCTTTCATACTGACTTACTTCAATGGGGCTTCAGTGGATGATTTAACCATGTATACTTTTTCATTTGGAAATAGTAGCACACTTAGTTTAACTTGCAATTCTTATAACATTTCATATGGATGATAATGGTAGATGACATAGTGTTAGATAAAATTAAGATAGCTTACACTTCTGATACAGGGATAGCAATCGACTGCGATCCATGTGTAAAGAGCTTGTTAGACTACGGAAGAGAGAAGTGTGTTATGTTGCGTGTGGCACGTGAGTGTCCTCCCATTTCATTCCATTCATCAATTCGTCTCATTGATAGAGACAGGTAGAACTCATGGTTCTCATAACGTATGCAATGGAAAGTTTTAGGCAACCTTCGACAGTTGGCTAAATGTCGCCCTGGCGCGAATGCATACTACGTTGAGACAGAGGCAATCACTTGCAAACATGACGCAGAGAGGTTTAACAAGATTGACCATTGCCGAATGTCCCTTGCGGTATACATAGCTACGGGTTTCACCGCCGCCCTTTACAGGAACGCCCGTCGAAAGGAAGTATTACACCGAACTTCATTTGCAACGTTCAAGTTGACTGATAGCAGATTCAACTTAATGATAGTATTCGCCAGTCCAAAGACTGCCCAGGGCAAACCGCGAGGAGGTTCTATCATGTCTTGCCCCATGGTGGCCCTTAAGAGAGCCGATGGTTCGTTCTCGGGGTGTGTGGTAGGGACTCAGGCTTGCTGTTTCGACTGCGGCTCCGGCAACGGGGCGGGTGGTCGCTTCTCTTGGATGTCTGTAAAGAAAGAAGTAGTGAGTTATCATCTTACATTTTAATTTAGTCATTTTTACTTACAGATCTTCTCGGACGCTTCCTCATAAAGGAAATTCGAGATCGGATCACGATGATCGAAGGTGAAGTGTAGACACTCCACCCCTTTCTTCACCCGAGAGTAGCATTTCTCCCCTCTTCCACGCTCGTACAAGAGAGGAGTTTCTGCTACTCTCCCCTTTCTAATAGGGATGTGCAGACGACTGGAACGCAACCTTCGATCGCGATCCACTAGCTGCGCCGAACGGTGCAGCTCGTGGTTCGTCTCGACCACCTTAGCCATCTGCACACGGAGTCTCTCCACTTCCTCCTTCAACCTTCGTATCTCCTTCTCCCTACTTTCCCTCTCTGCTAGTAAAGCCTCTTCTCTGGCTTTCCCCTCGAGAGTCTTGAGCCTCTCCTGCTCCAACTCGCCATCCCGCTCGCTTAATCTCTCCTTCACCTTCTTCATCTCTCCGGCCACGTTCTTTAGGTCCTCATACTTTGCCTTGTATGAGAAGGCCTCCTCCTTCAACTTCTCCGCCTCTTTCTTTAGTCTATCCCGTTCGGCGATCACCGGCGGGCGCTTGACAAAATTGCGACATTGTGTTGCAATTCCACTCGCAGTTACGGCTGTAGGGGTCTCGCGATCGAGGTCGACGTCCTCGATAAGTTGCGACTGTAGCTCTCCCTCCTCCTCCTCACTATCGCTGCTGGTCAGCGAGCTCTCGCTACTAAGTGACGATACAGCGGCAATCGCTTCAATGGCGGATTGTAGCTCAGTGGCCTCAGAGGTGAAAAGTGAACTCCGTTCTTGCTCGTTGGCAGATTGTAGCTCCAAAGAACGGAGCTCAGTGGCGAAGAGTGAACTCCGTTCTTCTTCGCCTACTTCGCCTGTTTGACACTCGCTGTGTCGTGAGTGCCAATCCTCCAGCCGCTCACTTAAGCGACTGACTTTGTGGGCTCCGCAATAGTAGCGAGCGACCCCTATCTGTTTCTTGTTAGTACAAGCGTGCTTCTTGAAGGCGTCAGCTCGGAATACCTTCCGGCATTGACACAGTTTGAAACTGGTCTTCATATTATTGTATTTCGGCATTTCTGAAGCGAAAAACGGAAAACAATGATTTTTACACTTAGTGAGGAATGATAGATTTGAGTGTAGTGAGTGGCACTCGATCCCGTCGACAGCCCGAAGACCTTGTACTGATCACTAGGGAAGTGAGAGATCTTCCCCGATACCCGCTATTTACAGCTGAAGACATCATTGTCACTGCCCCGAAGTGGTAACAGCAACGCCGAGTCAAAGGTAGTGAACAGTAGCTGGGATCTAACCCCTCAAAGCTGCCTTAGACTTAGTTAAATTTGAAATCTGATAGCAGATTTGCACTTAGCATACTTGAAAACCTTGAGGAAACATCCCAAGTTATTGCTTTGATCAGCTTGATAGCAAGCCGTAGAGTGCTTGATTCACCAGCGTTTTGCAATGGAGATGTTTAGAGGCCACCCATGACAAGATAGCTAAGACTCAACCGATTGGCGTTCAAAGTGCTACGTTGAGAGCTGTGTCAAATGCCCAACATGAGACATGAGTTGCCCCAGCGGTTACGGTCTCAAATATGACACATTCCCTTGCCACACTTATCACTACGGCATCGTCCGCCGTCCCGAAGGAACACCCTGTCAGTGGAATATTACAGCAAAACTCTCCGTGTCTTGCTCGCTTTCAGTGAAAAGCCGCTTATACCATGAGAAGACTGGCTCAGACATCATTAAAAATGCTTTCATTGACTTCAGCAGGGTCGAAAACCCAAGAAAACCTCCAAAAATAGTGAATTTAAAATTTTCAACTTTTTAGCACTACTTATGAAATTTTATAAGTAGTTTATCACTTAGGGCAGGTCAATAGCGACCGAACCTTTTTTGAATCAAGTCAAACGGACTTGAAGAAGCAAAGTTACAAGCCTTTAAAGTTTTTGAGTCTTTTTTGGCCTGGAGACGAAGGCCATCTCCTGCTGGCGAACAAGTCTGACGGCTTAGCTGATATCAGCAATGAAATTTTCTAAGTCGGTTGCTTACTGAAACTCGGGATTTGGAATGTCCGAAGCTATCATCGGAGCTCAGAGAGACGACTTACCGTTGGCAATCTCTCGTCTGAATGACAGGTCTCTGTCGGTTCCCAGCTTATATAGTGTGTGGCGATCAGCTGATGACGTAATACCCATCATCCAAACACTAAAAACCCGTCTATCTCCGGTTCTAGTGCTCCGATTGAGCTGGAAATGCACCATGTCCATGTAGAATTTGACGCTGAATCCGAATCTGGCCTCCGTTTTCCCATCCGATGCTTCGTTTTGGCTCTACAGTAGGCAGCCATCGCAAAAATTATAACTGTCGTTTTTCCGAAAAATGTTGAAAATTTTTCTCTCCGATTGACTTGAAACTTACCATGCTGATAGAGAATTTGACGCTGATTCCAAATCTGAAATCCGTTTTCCCATCCGATGCTTCGTTTTGAAGCTACAGCCCAAAACGTCCCAAATTCTAACTCTGTCGTTTTTCGCCAATGTCCCAAAATCTTAAATGGCGTCTCACATCTAAACGAAGACAGATAGGAACAAGCCGATTCTTTCAGTGAATTTGTCTCACTCTTAGCTTTCAAACGAGCTATGGCACGACAAAATCCGTCCACTGGAAGCCAAAATCGAAGCAAGCTGTCGAGAGGGGGGGACGTCACCGAAAATTTTTCTCTCCGATTGACTTGAAACTCACCATACAGATAGAGAATTTCACGCTGATTCCAAATCTGGCCTCCGTTTTCCAATCCGATGCTTCGTTTTGAAGCTACAGCCCAAAACGTCCCAAATTCTAACTCTGTCGTTTTTCGCCAATGTCCCAAAATCTTAAATGGCGTCTCACATCTAAACGAAGACAGATAGGAACAAGCCGATTCTTTCACTGAATTTGTCTCACTCTTAGCTTTCAAACGAGCTATGGCACGACTAAATCCGTCCACTGGAAGCCAAAATCGAAGCAAGCTGTCCAGAGGGGGGGGGAGTCAGCGAAATTTTTCTCTCCGATTGACTTGAAACTCACCATACCGATGCAGAATTTCACGCTGAATCCGAATCTGGCCTCCGTTTTCCCATCCGATGGTTCGTTTGGGCGCCACACACCAAAACGTCCCAAATTCTAACTCTGTCGTTTTTCGCCAATGTCCCAAAATCTTAAATGGCGTCTCACATCTAAACGAAGACAGATAGGAACAAGCCGATTCTTTCACTGAATTTGTCTCACTCTTAGCTTTCAAACGAGCTATGGCACGACAAAATCCGTCCACTGGAAGCCAAAATCGAAGCGAGCTGTCCAGAGGGGGGGCAGACGTCAGCGAAACTTTTTCTCGCCGATTGACTTGAAACTCACCATACAGATAGAGAATTTCACGCTGATTCCAAATCTGAAATCCGTTTTCCAATCCGATGCTTCGTTTTGAAGCTAGAGCCCAAAACGTCCCAAATTCTAACTCTGTCGTTTTTCGCCAATGTCCCAAAATCTTAAATGGCATCTCACATCTAAACGAAGACAGATAGGAACCAGCCGATTCTTTCACTGAATTTGTCTCACTCTTAGCTTTCAAACGAGCTATGGCACGACAAAATCCGTCCACTGGAAGCCAAAATCGAAGCAAGCTGTCCAGAGGGGGGGGAGTCAGCGAAACTTTTTCTCTCCGATTGACTTGAAACTCACCATACCGATGCAGAATTTCACGCTGAATCCGAATCTGGCCTCCGTTTTCCCATCCGATGGTTCGTTTGGGCGCCACACACCAAAACGTCCCAAATTCTAACTCTGTCGTTTTTTCGAAAAATGTTGAAAATTTTTTCTCGCCGATTGACTTCAAATTCACCATACCGATGCGGAATTTTACGCTGATCACGAACCTAAAGTCCGTTTCACCATTCCACCACGCCAACCTAGACGGTCGCCCACGTCAACCTAGACGGTCGCCCACGTCAACCTAGGCGGTCGGCCACGTCAACCCATACGAGACCAACACATCCGAGTCTCACACTCTGTCGTTTTCGAGGGGGGGAGGGGGAGGGGGAGGGGGGGAGTCAGCGAACATGTTGTGAACGTGAACCAACCTGGCCGGCACACCACGACAGACCACAACCTCTGTCGTTCCAGAGGGGGGGGAGGGGGAGGGGAGGGGGAGGGGGCGCGCCGGTCGAGTGTTTGTCACTTGCTTACTACTAATAACTAGCAATGTTAGTTAATGATGTTAATTTCAGTCAACTAAATTGATTAAATTGAGTTGCTGTCTCTGTAGAGTCACTCAAATTTGAGCATACAAAACACATTTTTTGTTAATTCTGTTTTGCAGTTACATGGATACACTGTAGAAATCAATCGCCAAAGAAAAGAGGTCGACCAGTAAAGCGGTGACGGCAAGAAGTTGCATGCGGCTACGGATGGTAGCTGTTAAAAAACCGCTTGTCCCGGTATGTGAGTCCGTTAATATTCATCAGTCATAATTCCGTAAAAAATATAAGTTTATAATTCTTCGAGATTTTTGAAATTCTGTGATTGTCTTTGATGCTGAGTCCTCGGATAACGCGTGGGTGTTGACGTTTTTGTGTCTAATTCACCGACTAGGAGACAACTATAATAAACTCCGTGAGTGTGTCCTCAACACATTGCAATTAAACCCATAGTATAACTGACTAGCGGTCACAGAGGCAAGCAGTCTAATGAGAAATTTGTAGAAAAGTTGTCGCAAAATGATAGTTTGAGACTCCTTGAATTTGAAATAAAGTATCCAGGTAAATTTGTAAAATAACTGACAGAGGAAGCTCATTTTGTAACAATCGAATTTTAGAGCTATAATTCTAGAATTAAGTCGCTTAATATGGACTTCCACCGACGCTTCGGGAATAGCGGGGGGAAAACTATATAGTTGATTGTAAAATTATCGCGATTCTTTATTATTATTATTATTATTTATTATTCAAAATTAGCGGCTTTTATTAATTATTTTACAAATTAAGGGATTTCGGGTTTAAACTGCAACATGTGCATCTTCGGCAATCATCAGTGCAGTGTACATCCGCAGGAGTATATATCCCTTAAATGTGACTTTGTCATGGATTTGTCAGATCACTGCTGTACCATTTGTGCAAGCTATGTAACCAATTTGTAATCGCTTCTGCGTTCGTTTGCGCTGCTACCGGAAAAGTAACAAAAAACCGTTTTTTAATTACTCGGACGATGAACATGAATTAACATTTCTGCGCCATTGGTGAATCTTTTTCTTCTGTTTATAGCAAAGTTTGGACACTCGGCGGAAAAAAACAAAGAGGTCACTGATAAAATTTGTAACAAAAGACAAGTGAATATAGCAGGCAGCGCAAAAAAAATTATCATCGAAAGAAATATGACCATGAGAAATTGAGCTCGGACTACTAAAAAATCAGCTTATAATCCAGCCTGAGTATGATCAAAATCAAGTGACTCCCTGTAGGAATGTTGAATGCATCGTAATGTATTCTTCTGTAGGCTAGACGGATGCATTATTCTATTTTTATAATCAGTAGTGCTTTCATGTTTGTTTATTTAGTCTGAAAATAGAATTAAGAATAATGTCTAAGTGTTTTGATCCACAAAAGCTTCATTAAAACACGACTCTGCATACCACAAAATTTCGCAATAAGTACTAAGAAATTATTCAAATATTTCTAAGAATTTAGCATGTCATGTTAGGAGGCATCTAGAATCTAAATGCAGGATTGGGATGTATCTGGATGCAGTAGGCAGCAAAAGTACCAAAAAATCCTTTCCCAAGCATAGATACTCCATCTTTGGGAAGAAATTTCTTCGATGTGGTCTACTTAGACTATTCTTTATTCCCTGCGCGCGCTGTCTCTTTGAGGGTAAGCGACAGAATGAAAGCTACAATGATCACAACGGACGGATTACACTTACGAACACAAATCAAAATAGCATGATCAGTCTGTCTGACTACATAATATATATAATACCTTTATTTATTGTGACCTTCATGTATTCCTGTTCCGTCAGACAGACTGATCATGCTATTTTGATTTGTGTCCGTAAGCGTAATCCGTCCGTTGTGATCATTGTAGCTTTCATTCTGTCGTTTACCCTCAAAGAGACAGCGTGCGCAGGGAATAAAGAATAATTGTATGAGCTTCCGGCTTTTCAGTACATTATGGAGGTGGGCCTACACCAAAGGATTACTACTTAAATTATACAAATAAAGTAATGCATCATGTGACGTGAAAGTGCATGAGCTGCACTTTTAACCAGTCTATTGTTCAGGATTGCATTGACATTGGTTTGGGATTTTTTCAATTAGCCCTTGTTCCCAAAAATTTGTCTTCTGACCGATGCACATTTCTCAGCTTATAAATGATGTTTTTATTTTCTTTATACAGCGAAAATACTATATTTTTGTGTCAAGTCAAGTTGTTGCATCAAAAAGGAAAAAATCAACTATGGATCATCACAAATGAGTATTGTGAATTTTAAAAAAAATGTTCTGTATTTTTTCGACTGGACTTTTTGATGTTTATCAAAATTTCAATTTATTGCTGAAATTACATTTTTTCCGGATTTCATGAAAACTCACGGAATTATCAAGAACCATAATGTAACCATGCATGCGAAATGTGTTTTGATAAGACAAAAAATTATCACTCGTAATCACTCCTAAATAAATCTCGTAAAACAGTCAAAGTGTCCATCTGACCGAGGCCACAAAATTATCGGTCAGAAGACGCCAGTAATAATGGCAGAAATACAATAACTTGTACAAATACACATTTGGTGTTGCTGCCACTATGATTTTCGAGTTTAGCATGAAAATGTTGCTGTACCTGCACATTTTCAAAGAAAACGAAGTTGCAAAGTTGAAAAGACAAAAATTGCCCAAAAATATGTTATAAAAAATGGATTTACCGTGCTCATTTGTCAGTTAGCTGCATAACTGCAGCTAATTCTGTGCATGGTTGAATTCTGATTTATAGAATATTTATTCTGATTTGCAGTAGTAGAAGAAGGTGGAATCAGACTTACTAATGGGTCTGAATATTCCGGCCCAGATCCGTTGAGAAAAGGTCTGTCCCCGTCCGGTGTTTATGGAACATGACATGGAATAATCAGGTCCAGCATGACCTGTGCGGCTATTTATATCACCAATCGTGTACTTGTTGATAAATTAAACTTGGAATAGGAAAGTGCAATAATTACAATCTGTATTTTCCCAAGTGGATATTGTGTTGTTGCAAATATTTTACTGAGGTCACCAAATGCTTGAAATCAACTGATTTCTGACGAAAAGTAGATGAATTTGCGAAAGTGACTGCTCAGTTCAATTTTATTGCAATCTGCCAAACTGGATTTCAAACGTGTTTTTGAGTCGTCACTAAATAAAAATACACTTATCAATGGAGACTGATACATGGAATGCAAGAGAACGAAAGAAACAGAATCTTGCAAGTTTGACAGTAAAATCCGAATTTATTGCGAATTTGTTACTATCAAGCTGAACGCAACACTTCACTGAAAATGTAGCTTACATGATTCATGTAGCGATGCCATAAATGCAGAGCATAAGAAATTTTGTTTCAATGAATGAATTAAATAAGCATAGTTATACATGTACTTGTATTTTTGGTTATAGTGGAATAATCTGTGTATAATCACACTGACGTGTCATGCATTTCATAATGATGACGTCCCTCATTACGAGTATACTACATATGTGCCCACAAGTATGTCCACATGTCAAATTGTGGGGAAGTGTCTAATGACTACGAGAAGGTAACTAAATAAATAATGATAAGATAATAAAAAACTCGATCTCAAGGAAATATTTATCTAATTGTTCCAAGACAAAATTCCTAATGTCTTTCGCTCGAATGTCTTTATCTTAATAAAGATGAAAGCATCGAGGCTGCATGTCGAAAATCGCCGCTTGCATGCGCACTCGATGCAATCCTCCATGATTTCCAGTCAGACCCTGATCTTAGTGAAGCCGTACAAACGTGGGAAGCAAAATTCCCAGGAAATGTTGTACCTACAGGAGAGCAAATTAAATATCAGAATGGGATCTACCGTTGATAAAGAATCAATTTGATGCGCTTCGGAATTCAACTTCCAATGTCAAGACAAAAAGCAGACTCCTATCTGCTTCATCCCTTGGAGCGGGTGCTTCGCTCAACGCTATCCCACTTCCAAGTCTGGGCCTCAAACTAGGCAACGAACAGCTACCTATATCAATAGCTCTCCGACTTGGGACCAACATTTGTGCACCTTTCATATGCAAGTGTGGATCAGACGTCGACAGTTATGGCGCGCATGGTCTGAGTTGCCGCTTTCACTCAGGAAGAACTGCACGACATACGGAGGCCAACGATATAATTCGAAGATCGCTAGTTTCTGCCTGCCCGCCTGCTATTCTTGAGCCGCAAGGTCTCTGTCGTGATGACGGGAAGAGGCCGGATGCTCGAAGGGGGAAAGTTAGCTTCACAAGTGGAGGACAAAAAGCGGAAAAAGTATGAAGGTTTGCAGCATTCATACGTGTTCTGTCCAATTGCAGTAGAAACATTGGTGCCTGGGGAATGGATGCGCTGACGATGATCAAGGCAATAGGCAAAAGTATCGCGGACGTCACGATTGAAGCTAGGGCAACAACATTTTGAAACAGCACCTGAGTCTTGCAATGCAGAGAGGCAATGCAGCGAGTATATTGTCTTGTCTCCTAGTGTGCAGAGACCTGAACGAACTCAGCTATCTTTAATTCTCTTCTTTAAATGTAGACTTTGTCTTCTTCTTTGTATCTGCTATGAGATGTCATATGAAACAAAAGTTTTAATTATCTATTCAATGCATAAATTTGAGTTGGTAGATTTGAAGAGCATTTTCAGGTAGAGTTGGTAATAGCGGGTTGATTTGCATTTGCAAAAAGTTCAATTAGCAAATAAAACGTACTATTTGATACTCGCAGACTGAAAATTCCTCCTAATAGAAGTACATGCACTTAGCTCACCGATATCAAAGCCTGAAGTAAATGGAATGAATAATCAAGAGTTTCATGCAATGATGCAAGGACGTACTTAACTATAGTTCTATTTCGATTTTCACAGAGTCATTGTTTACACATATTCATTATGATATGAAATCTGTTATTATAAAGAAAGACAGCTACGGAAAATTATATGTCATTGTAGTCTTTGTGCACATTAACAATGAATTATTTATTTCCAAACGTGAATTTTGATTCCGAACAGAGACGGTGGCAATTAGTTTCGATAAGCAGAAAGACCCGGGTGCAAGAAACCTTTCTTTTATATATTTCAATTATTGACATTGACATGCTATCGAACGTTTTCGGCTGGCGTCCATCAACCATGTTCAGGACAAATTAACAAATACGGTCTGCAAGGACCACATAAATAAATAGCATTGTCTGTTTTTTTCTGTATAGAGATGACTTTCATAAATACTGATGGTCACTGCCAGAACTAGTCTCGAGGGGGAAGAGGATCAATTTTCCATTGAAAGAAATGCAAATTCAAGCCTGAATTCTGACGAACCAAAACAATGACACGACATCAAACGTACACAATCAGTAAATTTAGATCGTGAAGAGTCGAACGGTGTGAATAAAATTTCCATGATGACTAAAATTTCACTGGACAGGCGTGCCGGCAATCTGACCGATGTAGTTTATGGGCTCTCTGATAAGAGCTCTGCAATGCACGTGCTTGGCCAATCACACAAGCCAAAGAGATACAAACATCCATGTCAATTTCTACGCTTGCTACCATTGAATACAATGACTGGGATAGTATTGTGCTCGACTGCCCGCTCTAGACTAACCCACACGCAAAAGAATTTATCTCTGTGGCACAGAATTAGACAGGTCGTCTCTTCTTCTGTTTGACAAGAAAGGAAACATTAGAACATGTAACGCTAATGAAATGGCACAATGTGCTGACATAATACCATAGCAATTGAACAATGAGCAGCCAGTTCAACACTGAACACGCCAAATTGTGCGAAGTTCCATTGACTGTTATCAACAGAATCACGCAGCAAAGAGACACAGACGATGTCAAATTCTACAGAGAAGTTTGTGAACGTTTTTTCGTGCGCCTGCTGCTAGTAAGTTCCTGCATGTGCCATCGTTTTGAATCAGTTTGCACTTATAGCAAAGTGATGCGCTTAAATAATCTAATTCTGTGATCTCGACAAACATGAAAGCTGAACAATAGACAATCGTGACACATGCAACCAACAATGGACAACAAGATGACTGACAGTGCTCGACACTGATCCACGTTGCCGGCACAATATATTAAACACATAGAAAAAGTGATACACACAAAATACATATAAAATGTGAAAGAAAGTGAAACAGAATAAATGAATAAATTAAGGTAGTAAAATAGAAAAATGAAAAAAACATATTTTAAAATGCAAAAAATATATTCAAAGTTAATAGACCCTTCCCCAAGCACGGTCCAGAGCATAGAGTAGGCCCCTAAGTAAATTAGGTAGAAAAGCAACTCAATATTAATCAAATCCTCAATGTGTGTGCAGTTTCGATTTTATTAAATGAACTCGAGTTGAAACACAGTGGCACATGTCAGATATTTAAATTTCAACACTTTGCAGAACTTTATGCGCAATTGACAGATCGTGATCGCAAAAAAAAACAGAAAGAATAATAGTATTTTTCAAATCCTCCGTCTCATGTCAACCTTGGAGAGAGAATGTAGCTTGTTAAATTAACAATTCGATGGGTTGCTATTAGTTACAGACTCAGCCTTGTTAATAATAGTATTTTCTTAAGCATGATGATGTCACAAACTACCTACCACTGAAGGAGAAAAAATTCAAAAGATGTAAATGGGTCTGCATTGCTATTCAGATTCAAGAAGTGCAACATGAATTTAGTGGATCATAACATTATGCCGATGAAGAACCACAATGAGATCTCACCTTTTCAATGAAGACCTGCATTATAATGTGGTTCATGAAATTTCCCTGACAATCAGCTTAATTTCCGTTTAATTAAGATACCTGTTAGTAATTTTAATTTACTTCGATATCCAACAAGTTTCATTTTATATAGTGGCCTCCCGTCGATAGAACATAAACACAGGAATCATTTGCAAAAATTTAACTTCTTAAAAAGTGATCAAATATTTTTTGGACCGCAGGAACGCAATCTCCGCAAAAACTGAATCTTTTGATATAAAATTTTCGCTTTAAACCTATTGTATACTTACTCTGTGGTCCAGAGAGTGGAAGACCCCTTCCAACTCTCTGTCTGGTACGTCAAGCGTCATCAAAAATTCTTTTAAAATAATTGTTCTCCCTATCCAACCTCCTAGCCCCATCCGAGCCCATATTGAATCCCTGTTGATGGACGTGCTGTGCAATCTCGAAGGAAGAAAAATTGCACACAGCCCGTCTGTGCTCCTTGAGACTTTCTTCAAGCGTTCGAGCTGTCTCCCCAACATAGTTTCAGGAGCAATCTTTACAAGAAACCCCGGAAACCAAACCCCTTCGCTTTTGACTAACATATCGCCTACCGTGTTCCTCAACTTCATCCCGATTTCCACATTGAAACTTGATGGCAAATTGTACATTAAGTAACTTTTTTTATAACCTTCGCGATTTCTTCTATTAAAAACCATAACTCAACCATATCCACACCGCAGGACCGATTCGGCCCTTTGTCACATTGTTGCTGTGGTTTTCTTAGAACTAAGTTAACCAACGCACGCTTTTGTGACTTTCAGTTTTAGCGCATTCTTAAACTTTTCGCCAAACATTGCTGGAGTTGGCGCACTGGAAGGTCAGATTGATGACTAATTTTGAAAAGTACTTTTCTCGATGGTCCGAATGAATTTTGCCGCTTTTCAAGCATTTTGTGTGATAACTTCCAACAAAGCGCCTCGATTGTTAACATGAGTATATTAAATTGATGATCATCTTCTGTACAATGAGCATCGAATATAGTATTGAAAATTCAAATGTTATCTAAATACTACTGATCGAATTGTTTGGTAAAGGCACACTAAATAGTCTTTTTTGTGTATTTTCCTAATAATTTGAAATCTTCAGGCATCCTCAAATTGTCGTACTTCTTTATATTCACATTTGAAGTTACTTGGAGCTGCAAAATACCAACCATTTCACTGAAGCATTGGAATGATTGCTTCTTGAGGAATTATACTCCGCATTATATTTACGTGTATTTGGTCGTGTTTGGTGCACAAGTCGATCTTATCAATCCCTTTTTGCACTCATAATTGACTTCTCAGATACTCTACCAGTTTGGCATCGTAAGTAGCAATAATTGAAGTGATTCATAACCAAACTTTGGTAAAATTTTGAAAATTTCAAAAAGCTGTCAGAATTTATTACGTACTTCAAATCATGGATTGATATTTGTATTGCGAGAATGAGCGAGTGAAGATAAATGCTTATCACTATCAGAAAATTCACTTGCTAAAGAGGGTCCGTGGTGAAATTCAAGTGAATCGGAGCAATACTTAAAAGTTAAAAATGGGGAATAAATCGTCGCTTTACAGGATATCTATGCACTTCACGGCCCGATACATGTGGTTGATGCTTAGATTGTATTTGCTAGCCTAAATGTCCATAATTTTCATTCATACATTGATATATTTTGTTACATGATATACATATCTGATCAAAAAGGTTTGCTTTTAGAAAAATATCATTTTGTTGACGTCTTCAAAATTTTATTTATTCCATACGTCCACTTTTGCCTTCACCAATGGAATGTTTATCAGCAGTTGAGATGATTTGCTATCAAAAACAAATTTTGATCAGTTGATTCTTGAAAACATGACTTTCTACAATCCCTCCAAGAACAGTCAATTGATAACAATAATTCTTAAATGCGTACTTCAGCTAAAATCAAAAGTTCGAGAAAGCATCAACATTGAAAATCTTTTTCAACTTTTATCATCATTTTCTTCGTAGCAGAGAACGTTTTGACCTAGGAATGGGTCACAATGAGACTTTCTGAGAATTTCTAATGACGCTGTTGCATTTCAAGACCTTTCCAAAGCAGTTACATTGTTTTAGAATCTTAAACACAAAGTTCCGATCTCTCAAAATATTTTCCCGCCGAAACAAGAGTCCGTTTTCAGCCTCTTTAAAGGCCGGCGTTTTGAATACATTCTCTCCCACCGCAAAATGCTGCTACCATGGAAAGAGTAACATTTCTTGGTGGGATAAAGACGTTCGATCGGCTAAAAGTCTGACGCGCTTTCCGTTCCTTCATTCCTCAATGCGAGGCAGTTAGCTTTGGTATCTAAAAAGTGTCATCTACTTCTTTCGAAAACTTTGTTCCACTTTCCGTTTGGCATTTTGTTTTTTGATTGATGAAGAGTTGAAGGATCTGAGAACCTTATGCTCTGGCATGCGGAACTAAATGTGGCGTTGATGAGAAGGTATTTTAAAACAATAGCGTGCTTTCATTCGCAATCAAATAGTTCAAAGAGAGTGGGATTGCGTGTGAATAATTCACAATACCTATCAACACTCGACTCTCCAATCGAAGTCTAATGAAGTGTTATTCCCTCATAGAATTCTCGAGAAGAATTCGACCTACAAGGGATACTACTTACTTACTTATATATGATTATGCAAGCACAAGCGCATTGCTGATTTGCCATGTCAAGTGCTAATTGTAATCTAAGGTATTTTAAAAAGCTGAAAATTATGTAAGATATCTATGTATAATTTGATACTGTACATAATCTGATGAATTAGTGTGAGTGATATGGATGTTCCAATATCTTAGTTTTATGTTAGTTTTATATCTACGTTTATATTAGTTTATCTTATTTTTATTATCGGTATTTTATTAGGTCAACATAATGCTCATTACTTATCCTTGATAAATCACAATGTATTCACTGTTTGCTCGTTTTTTACTTTTCTGATTATAAAATTAAAATGTGTGACTATGATGTTGAATTGTCATTAATTACCGAGTAAACTTTGCTTACTCTTCTCAGCAGTAGATAGAGACTTTCACAAAGGTATCTATCAAAGCAGGGCATCCATGCCATGATACACTTCCTCGATTGTCTGAAATGGAACCGGAAGTTGATCTTGACCTAGAGGAAGTAGATGTTCCGTCGGACGGTAAGTTAATTGTGAGAGAAGAAGACGATTGACTTTTACGAGCATATGCTGTACAAAAGTTTTGTTTTCTAGATGTACTGATGTACAGATTTTTCATAACTGGAATACTTCCCTTTTTTGTAATTCCTTGTAGCGAGCGAGCTTCTATGACTTCTGCATAATAAGTATATAAAGATGGACACCGGAAACAGAAATTAGATAAAAAATAAATACGAACTCTATTGTTAGAGTAAGTATTCTACTAGAATACCAAGGCTGCTTAAGATATCAGGCGTATGTAAGAAAGATATAAACTACGGTATACTGTACTAGTAGTAGCGAGAGCCGTCATATAATAGGCCGGTATTTTTATGTAGGCTCACCGAAGGCTGTGGTTGATATCATGTTTTTGGCGATATATTTTTAATGTAATTAAACAGAACCGTGGTAGGAGCAACATGAATTAATAGAGCCCCCTCCCGGGTTCTATTAGAAAATATACGGTAAGTCCGTCCTGCATGTATTTGATAGAGGAGCAGCAACTATGCATTTCATATTCATATTTCTCCAGATGTCTCTACGAGGCTTGGGGTCGTGCAGTCAACCACTTTGAATTCCTGGTCCTGTAGGCATACTGAAAAATTTTTGTCATTGATTAAGATTAAAAGGATTAAGTTTCTTATCCTTTGCGAGTTTCCCATGCAGAAATTGCAGCATGTCTATGTGAATTCTAGAAGCTTTTTCAATTTCTCTTGTGTCAGTACTGTTTCCTTTAGAGCTTTTCTGCTGCATTGGTCGGCATCATTCACTAGCCAACGCAGCATACAATTGTCATGCAGCTGCTAATGTTTTCTAAGGTGTGCATATGTCATTCTTCCATACTTCATTAAATTCAATTGATTTCATGTACCTGAGGGCCAAAGGGGTTCACGGACTCGGGTGCAGTCCGGCAGCTATAGATACTCATGAATGTCAGTCTGTACGTAATCATTACCTTCAAATGCTCAAATCTTCTACCCTCTTTCCATTGAATAAATGCTCTGGGCTGCCTTTCTATATCCATCAAATCAGTACTGATGATATTTTTCATGGAAAATTATTGTTTTTGCGTTCACATTTCCAGTTGCAAAGTGCCGTACCAAGTCAGTGAATCAGATACCAGATCGCGACCTTTTATTGCTACGGACAATGTTGACCTACTCGAATTCTCGAATTAGCTTTTCACTATGCATTTTAGAAACGCAATCTGACCGCTAGAATGACTTGTGCTCATGATTCAATTAAACAGAAGACGATAACTAATATTTTGGAGTTATGTCTGTCAGAAAGACTTTGAAAAATGCAAGAAATTCAAATGACTATTTTAGCAACATTGGTCTCCAAATCCCATTTTTTTGTTTCTTTCAAGTCTTTGATCAGCAGATAATTATTAGTGCCGTAATGCGTAAAAAGTAAGCATGAGCAGTGCTGAATAGGAAATATGTCACACAACAATTTTATTTTTGCCTTACTTAAAGTAGATATCGCTTTAGTCAATAGAGTGCTCAATATATTTGCATGTAAGAGCTAATAGTTTGATGCTCACTGCTTTATTTCAAGCAGTACTGCTAGTTTCACGATGCGGTCATCAGATGTACAGGTTGCGCATTAGTAACTTGCATAAAAAGGACTTTAAAATCGAAAGGCAATACATAAAAGACTATAAAGATTGTAAGATATGGTTAAAAATATCACAGGATAATGACTTGATAAGCATGATATGAGTCGGGTGGGCACGGTTATTTGAGGTGGGCAATAATAAACTTTCTACAATACCGACATGTGGATATGATTTCCGACTTCTTGTGTAGCAAATGAATGTCTTTGGAGGTTAGAACATGGACCTTTTCAGCGAGACACTGGTCACATCGTTTAGTTCCCCACTTGTGCATTTACTGGAATATAGATTGTTTTGAGAGATTCTTTCAATCACGAACTTTGGCGACATACAGCGCGGTCCGTTCTTGTGAAAACAGCATGCATAAATGCAGTAGCGTCGGTCGACCTATTCAAAATTATATTTACAACTGGCGGCTCCGAAAAATTTTTTCAAATGCTTTTTCAGTTGCAAGTACCGGTACATGCAATGTACATGAACAATGAACACGCATTGCAAAAAATCTGGACATTGCACGTATAGGAAATGGTGAACTGGAATCTACTGTAGCCTTGGCGTAGAAATGCATAATAGTCGCAACAAGCAGTAAATTTAGGTCATTTTTGATCAAATGTTCATGTTGAACGAAGTCCATGCATGATTATCATCATTCAATTAATACAGTTATTTTGATAAAGTATTCGCACGACCATAAAATTCATTATCCATTAATCGATTATTGGAAATTTAAAATCTCACCCAGTACCACTGTGTACTTGCATTTACACAAGCTGAAATTGTGAAATTTTATGAAATTGAATGAATTATGTATGCTGTAATGTTCCTTAGTGAGCACGTATGCAGTTCAACTTTCCGGTACTACGACTAGCATGAAAATTCTATCTTTATTTTCAATCTGCATCAAATCTATGTCATTTAATAAAATGCACTCATCAATTTAAGCTTGCAATCGAAAATATGATAGAATTACCATATTTCAGCAATTTTTGTCATCTCATTCATCAAATGTCTAAGTTTCATTGAAATCAAAATGTATTTGGAATTAATTTGAAACGATACAGATGATCGTGAATGAATTCCTTTGCAATCAATATTCACTCTCCCATAAAGGCGCGGACGTCAAACGTGGATATGTCTCTCCATCGGTCAAATAATCTTGATTTCAGAAGAGTTTTATGGCCATTTCATTTGTTGAATCGCAGAAGAGGTCAGGCTTTCTTGCCATGTTCTCATGAATTATTCTGCTATTTCATGTATTCGGCATATGTAAGATTCGAAAGTCATAATTATTCCAGCTTCTGTGTAGTTGTCTTTCGAAACAGATTTTCTTTCAGAGTGTCATTATCAGCTAGGATGACTCTCTATGTGCAGAAACCGCAAATTAAATCTCGAGCAGTTTAGAGAGAACTGTATCGAATTTCGTGTTTGCTGCAGATCGGTACCCGCTTTAGTTTAATGTCCCTGTTGGCGTTATTCTCGCGACTTGTGAGCAATAGTCATCTATCTACGCATTTGTTTCGACTATCATCGGGAATCCAAATACCTTCGACTTGTGCTGCAGTCGACAAGAATTCCAACCAAGATTGGGATGACGGTTAAGGGATAATAAAAAATGTAATAGAATGCATTTGAAGGAGTAGAGGAAATGGAAACACAAGACGAGGACTGATGAAAGTTTCAAATTTTTGATATTCGGTTAAGCATGCAATTCTATTGAACAACCTCGTGCATCAAGTGCAGTACATAAGAGGAACCAATGAGATGAAACTGGTCATTCGAATTCTCCACCTGTCAATGACGCCGTTGACAATAATTATCAAGTGAAAATATGAAGTACTCAAGTAGGTTTTCAATGCAGGAAAGTATTATTTAATTTAATAAGGAATGTGTTAATTCAGCAGCGCTAGAGCAAAATTTATGACCCCGATTTCCTATGTTGAAAAAGGGCACCCGCAACTCAGCGGGATTTCATTATTTACACCACATATCATTTGGGTTACTTTCATCTGTCCCCACTTATCATATGCACACTTATAACTTGTAGCGCTTATTGTGTCACTTGTCATTTAAATTTCAAATTTGTATTTTTCGGAAAATACTCCAACTGTAAATAAGTCACTGTGATATTTGGTGATTTCACTTGTCATTTATTATTTGGGCACTTATCACTTGTGCCACTTATCATTTGTGTCAATTTATTGTGTCATTTGTCATTTGCACCATGCATCCTTTGCAACATGTCATTATTTGACCCACGTTCATTTAGTTGTCTTTTGACCTAATTCAAGACATAGCGAGGGAGCGCTATCTGGTATCAACTACTATTGTTCAACTACTAATTTGGACATGGTATTTGTAAATCGCTGCTATAGTAGTGCTATATTGTGCTTTCTACACCGTTCAGCGTCATCTGAAAGGGAATCTGACTTCTCATATGCATGTAGCAAGCGTAAATGAACGTTCTCTTCTATGGACCAAAATCTTGTGCTGAATCGACAGCAGATTAAACCATTTGCCCTTCTATGAACAAAGAAGAAACCATTGTCTGACAGCATGTGCTTTATACCATCCAGTGGGTCAGGCTTTATACCATATCCTAAATATAATCTTTTTTTACATTGTGGATGATTGTTTCATCATCGTCAACGTCCTTACTACAAAGTTTCAATACCATAGGAGAGAGAGAGAGAGAGAGAGAGAGAGAGAGAGAGAGAGAGAGAGAGAGAGAGAGAGAGAGAGAGAGAGAGAGCAATGTTGCAGTGCGAACAACGTCTAACCTGAAACAGCATTTTCCAAGATTGCACTGGAAGTGCACCCCACACACAAGGTAGTAGAGGTATCTGATATCAGAGTTACTTCTCTTAGCTTGTCGGCCTTCCTTCGCAGAAACAGCTAGCGAGGAGACGGAGACTGATGAGTAATATCTATGAAGGGATTAAAAATACACACATGAAATATGGAAGACTTTTTTTAAAAAAATATACCTTTCCAATGCATCTAAGTAATAAGTCTAAATCAGGGATTGCAAATACCCGGGTTTTTTCAAGCACCCGGATCCGGATCCTACACCCGGGTGGATCCCGGATCCTATTATCAAGTGATAAAATTGCATGTAATTCGTTTTCATTGTCATGAAATATTGAATAGCCTGGTTTCTGAGATAAATTTTTAATTATGCGTTTTATAATACATACTGATGAAGCAATATTGAAATCCTAGGATTTTGCTATCGCCAACTGCAGTTGTCACTCTGGTTCTCAGTTGCTATTATATCATTTTTACGGAGTATCAATAGATGATTACAAGTATTTAAAATAGCTGTAATACAATCTGAGACTGAGCATAGATAAATGTGTACTCTTTCTTAAGAAATGATAACTAAAACTGAATTTTAGTATTAATTAAATGTATATTTACAATGGTTTTCAATCAAAACAAAAATAAATCCAATTTCAATAGTGATATGCACGTGTATTTAATTAAAAGAAAGGAAAGACATCAAACTTGCTTTTATTCGTGCATTTTTAACTAACAAGCGTATATCTTACTATTATAAACTTATTAATAATTGCAGCTATTGTTCATTGTAAGTACGGTAGTTGGACCAGTGCCATAAGTCTGGAGAATCACAACAGATCTTGCTTCATCTTATTAGCTTTGAAATTCATGGATGTCCATTCATTCCTTAGTGTGGATTAGTAAAGTGGGTGCAGTGGTTGCAACCATACCACGGTAGCATGACAAATAGAATGAACAAAGCATGTAAAAGTTACTTCATCTTTTCTGTAACCTTAATAGATGGTCATTCAATATTTCTATTCAGATTTATATTCGCATTCTTAGCTACCCACATGCACTCCCAACTTTAAGTGAGTAACGAGAAAAGCTAGTTTGAGGTTCTATAACTTTTATAACTTCAATCGTTAAATGGGATTTTCCGCAGCATTAATGACTATCAGCATTTTATCTTCAATGCTCTTCGTTGGATCCGGCGGATATCACATCGGATCCCGGATCCGGATATTTACACCAGATCCGCCGGATCCCGGATCTTGACCCGGTGAAATCTGTGGTCTAAATACACTACAAATGTGATTATGAAGACTTTAAGCCATTAAATGATACCCAAAAAGTCCCAAGCATAGAGTAGGGATATATAGGTAAAGTGTCGACTCAAAAAAGTATCTGTATACAGTGAAAATTTTTTATACGAAAAGATTCAGTTTTTTGCGGAGATTACGTTCCTGCGGTCCAAAAAAATTTATTTGAGCAGTTTTTAAAAAGCTAAAGTTTTGCCTATTCAAATACTACCGACATAACGCCCCGTTATAAGTAGTATGAAACAAGTTGTATATCAAAAAGAATGAACATTCGCTAACAAGCATCGTAATTAAGAGGAAATTATGCTGATGATCAAGGAAAACTAATGAACAGCATTATAATTGAAGTCTTCCTGAAAAAGTCGAGTCTATCCTATTGTGCTGTCGTGACTGAAATTTCATGTTTCTGATTTAATTTTCATCGGCATGAATTTATGATTCACTAAATTAATGTTTCACTTCTTGAATCTGAATGGTGATGTGGACCCATTTACATCTTTCAAAGTTAATTGAAATCATTGTCTTTGATTATGTTATTTTGCTCTACCAGTGGCAGGCTGCCTGTGATATGATTACGCTTTAGAAGATTCTCTTGAGGTTCAGCATGAAAGCAATAGCAGGTCATCGAGTTATAATTCAACAAACATTACCTCTCCAAGGTTGTCATGACCTGGACGATCTGTAGAATAATATCATTTGCTTCTGCATTACTATCATGATCAGTCAATTCCGTTGTAATTTCCTCAATACTGCATGGATGTGCATATCTAACATTTGGAAACAAATCCGACTGTATCTCCCATGAGTTCATTTCATAAAATCGAAAGTGTATACACATTGGGGATTTAATAAATGCTGAGCTACCACTCTACCTAACATACTTACTCTATGGTCCCAAGTGTTTGAAATGATTAAAAAAAGAAGCAAGAACATTTAACTAGGCCATTTTTATCAGCATATGTAACACACATTCACTTATAAACAAAGCATTTAAATTTTTAAATTGTATAATGTCTAATATGTAATAAACGATGGCGATATGATTTAAAGACCTATAAAAATACGTTAAATATATTTGGTTAAACAATGTACCATATTGAAGAAAAATACTGGTACAAGAAATATGTCCTTGATATATCATACGATAGAAAACGACAAGAGTGACAAAATTCAAACCTCCAGAAAAATTCAGAGCAAAAGCTTTTCAAAATGGGTATTCCAGCGGGCCGTCTAACAATTTTGGGGAAAATTTGGAACTGCGCGTAGGTCAGGCAGTTCAGTTTTAAGATATGCGCAGCAAAAAATGCGACAAGCAGACGAATCTTTGCCCCGCCGGATAAACTCCAAATTTTCCATTGTGAGATATAAGCTGCAATTATTGTCAGATGTCAGAAATTTCAATGATTGTCTACAGTAATAATTTACATCACTAAGCATTTTTGTACAAATTGATTTGTGCTTTTGGAATATTTTTCACATAATAGCCACAAGAAAGAATCTTTTCGTTTTGCAATGCGCATCTGTTTCCTTCTCTATTTTTGTGCGCGAAGAATGAACAATTTGCATTTTCATATTACTAATAAGTTTTACATTCCTTCAATATTATTCAATTGATGTTTATCATTTTGTAAAACAGAATAATCACTCCACAAATGTGATTTAAGCATTTTGACTATGTTTGCGGACAGCAAGTGCAACCACTCAGCCTAAATTCTATTTTCCCTATATTTATGATGCCTCCATGTGACAAATGACAAAATCATTTCTGAATATTCTCACTTCAATTCTTTTCTTATTGATTCAATATCACTTTTCAAACTAAAAGGAATTCTAATATGGTATTGATAGCCTTTTTTTCATGGTCTCGAAGGATTTTTCTTGCACATCAAAAGACAACTGCAACAGACTGAAATATGTGAGAAGTTAATGGCAGCATTGCGAGAGTACAATTTAAGTCAATCTATACTGTATAGAGGACAGAAAGAACAAATACTGTTGAGACGACGAGACACATAGACACAATAACATGAAATTGTAAAACACATGTGGATACTGGATAGAAATGTTATTTACAAGAGAGCTAAATTACGTACAAAACTCCCGCCATGTACACTGTAAATCGCTGGATACGAAAATTACATACAAACATATATCAAAATCGCATACAATTTGAAACTAACATCTGATACGAGATTCTCGCATGTTTACAGAGATCTGGTATGTTTTTCACACGAAATCTCACTTACTTTCGTATGTGATTGGTATGTAGCGATACGAACCTTTCTATCTGTGATTGGCTGTTTTACAATGAAATACGAGTTGTTGGTATGTTTTATATACGAGACCCGATGCAAATTGGTATTTGTTTCGTATGAATAACATTAAGTCACATGGCAAAAAATATGTTATACTACATACTACTTACAAATGACTTTTTTCCAGTAATACCAGTCGTGAATACTTCTTTGTGAAAGTGTGGTATTTAACTAGATTAGATTTATCGTGAAATTAAAGCCGCATATCATCTTTGATATTTGCGTAATGACTTTCACAAGACTCATAATTAGCTCATTTCCATGAACTACATTGATAAATATCATTTCAATAAAACGATGACTTTTCAGCAACCACGTTGACTTATCTATCTCAAACATAACTATTTTTGCGTTCATGAATTATAATGTGTTTTTATTTCGGATTGATAATATGCTTAGTTCCAAAATTACATAATGCATAATTGTTGATAGTCAAATACTTATTGATTATTTATGAAATGTCTCAGACTTACATGTATTAAAATCGAATTCAGTATTGTAAGTTTGACTATTAAATGTCATTATCTCACTACTTACAAAACAGTAGTAGCATTAATGTGATCTTTATTGACAAAGGGCCTTCAATCAACATATATTAGAAATCACTAATGCTTTCTTTTAACATTGTGATGGTATGGCTTTAGTACAGTGGTTCCCAACCGGGGGTCCTCGGACCCCCAAGGGGTCCGTAGCACGATATTTGGGGGTCCTTGGAAGCACGAAGTGGCATTATTTCACGAAGATTGAAGGGTGAATGATGCTACTGCCTGCAGTCTTCCAGTTAGCGTCAGAGCTTTGAGTCACATGATCGAGTGAACATTAAAGCGCGTAATTGTTTTGCGCGCATTTGGATAGCTCCCCTGTAGCTGCGTCATCAGTCAGTGAATAGGATCGATACGCTGACGAGTTGACCTTGAAAGGATCTATTTGCAATCCTATGTTGGACGGCGCGCACGCGAATATTTCTGCTGTCAGCAGTCACTGAAGTTTATTTCACACTTGCGATCCGTGATTCAACATGGCTACCAAGAGAAGGAAATAGTCTGAAGATTACCAAACTTTGGCTTCACCTGCGTTGAAAAGGACGGGCTGCAGACACCACAGTGTATCATGTGCAATGTCGTATTATCCAACTCCAGTCTGAAACCGTGCAAGCTGCTTGAGCATTTCGAGAAGAAACACGGAGGAGCAGCAGCTCACAGTGCAGAAAGTATGAGGATCAAACGTGTTAGATTTGACGCGTCTGGAACACTTACTGCGAGAGGTTTCGTCACACCAAGCAAACCACTGCTGCTAGCATTGTACAAAGTTGCGTACGATGTTGCCAAGACGAAGAAGCCGCATACCATCGCCGAGACGCTTATCAAGCCATGTGCAATCGAAATGGCAACGATAGTGCTCAGTAAGTCATCAGCAACCAAACTCGCTGAAGTGCCACTCTCGAATAACATTATTCAGACTCGCATAGAAGACATCAGCCAAGACATCCTCGAATAAGTCCTCAACGAGATTCGCTCCTGCCAAGTGAAGATTAGCATTCAAATCGACGAATCTACAGACATTAGTAACTGCGCCCAACTTCTCGTCTTCGCTTGCTATGTGAGCGATGTTAAATGCAAAGAGGAATTTCTTTTTTGTGAACCGCTTCACGAAGGCACGACTGAAGCCGAAATCAACAGTGTTGTCAAGCGTTTCTTCACGCTGCACAATGTGAATCTTGCCTCCATTGGGTCTACTTGTTGCGATGAATGCCCAGCGATGCTTGGTGCGAAATCCGGATTTGCCGCACTGGTGAAGAAGGAAGTCCCAGAAGTGAAGGTAATCCACTGCGTGCTCCATCGTCATGCTCTTGCTGCGAAGACGTTGTCAGGCGACTTGAAGGTTGCATTACATACATACGGTCGTCAAGGCAGTGAATTTCATGAAGTCTCGAGCCAAAAACCACCGAATGTTCAAGGCCTTCTGCAGTGAAGTTGGAGCTGACCAAGACGTTCTCCTGTTCCATGCCGAAGTTCGCTGGCTATCAAGAGGCAAGGTACTCAGCCGAGTACACAAACTGAGAGACGAGCTGAAACAATTTCCATACCAGTCAGGCAGTGAGTTGGCTCCCGTATTTTCTGACCGAGATTTCCGACTGCAGTTGGCGTACCTCGCAGATACAAGTACCTTGAAGTAAACATTCTGTTTGTCAAGGATGTAGTAAGCGGGTTTAAAGCAAAGTTACCGTTGTGGATTCGGCGCGCTGAGTTGGGAAACTTCCTTAACTTTGGAGCTTGGTGAGGAGCTGGAGCACACGACAGATGACATTCAATCAGACCTGCAACAGAACATTGTCTCTCACCTTACCGAGCTTCTTGATTCTTTTCAGGGATATTTTGCTGATGATGATCTGAATCCGGCTGATGCGTGGATCCGTGATCCATTTCAGTTTAACATCGATTTTATGCCTGATGAAGAGCCTACCAAAGATGATCTTTTAGAACTCCGTGCAAGTGACGCTATGAAATTCTCTTGGGAGACGTCCTCCACCGCTGAAGAATTCTGGGCGAGGCAGCTTATTTCATTTCCACACCTTGCACGGCCAGCGCTTGAGCATCTCATTCCATTTGTCACGACATACCTTTGCGAGGCGGGATTCTCTGCGCTTCTCACTATCAAGTCAGAGAAGAGAAACCGTCTAAACGTGGCATCTGACATGCGAGTGAGCCTGAGTAACACTTTGCCGCGTTTTGAAGAAATTTGTTCTCGGAAGCGGGAGCAGCAGAAATCGCACTGACCATTAATGCCAATCAAACGAAGTGTGATGGGGTTTTTTCAATTTCTAAACTACTACAAAATTTGTATTTAATTTGTTTTGCCTAAAAAAGATTTATATTTCGAAGGTTTGCTATTTTCTTGCATTTACGAACTAAACATACGAAATCGAAAAAAATTAAAAAGTTACAAATTTAATTTTCTGATACATGTAAGCACATGCATATGTCGTAAATACAAATTTCATTTCTGAAAAGGGGTCCGAGAAATGAATTTTACCAAGCAAGGGGTCCCTGGCGACAAAAGGTTGGGAACCACTGCTTTAGTATGTAAAGCATACCACACTTTAAATAACATGCGAAAATAATACAAATATATACCAAGATAATACAGAAATATACCAAAAAAAATTTCGGTACGCATCCTTCGTATGTGATTGGTATTGAGCGATTTACATTGTACAGGCTTGAACTCAGTGATCCAGGGTGAAAATTCAAATTGTTATTTGCTGTCTTGTAGTCGCCATTGACCTTGTCACTTCTGTCCGTTCCTAATCGCTGATTAACTGAAGCTGATTTCTTGCATGTCCCCGCACTTTTTTGACTTAATTCACACTGTCTGATTACACCTGCATTTTTTCATTGCACAACTTTATCAATATCTAACTAAATCTTTAGGAAATAATTTTATGTTCACACAGTGTCATTGATTGGTAACACCTCTCTATTCTATGCGCAGGCGAGCTGATATTCTGCCAATCTTTTGGATATGAGCCGTGCTTGCTTAAATGATTATACTGTTTCATCCCTTTAAAGCTAGTCGATTGGCCTATACACCCTTCATTTATAAAAAAGCAAAAGGCAATTTTTGAGACTTTTCGATTGTTGAAAGATGTCAAACACTCAGAATCGTTTTTTCTATTTTTATTATCGTAATGTAATATCTCACAATTGCCATAAATATGATAATTGCCATTCACCAGTATCATCTGTATATAGTGTTGATGTTTAAACTTACTTTTATACATGTAGTCTTCATTCATCTGAGTAGTTGTGTATGCACAATAAATCTTTTTATTCTGCGTTCTACTTGCTATTGTTATACCTTTTGCAATCTGTATATATCTCTTAACATAGTAAGAGAGAGAGAGAGAGGGAGATGTGTTTATATTTAAAATAATGGAAATCATCAATACAAGAATCAGTGCAATAATCAAGTAAATGATAATATGACAAAGAATTCAGTAAGAGAACAACAATGCTGGCTAAATTTTGTACAAAGACTCATTTGCTTCCACACAAATCTAAGGGAAAAAAGAGTTTGACCGCCTGGCAGTACGCGAAAAAGGAATCGAAAGGTGATCACTGATTCTCAAGCGACTTGGCACAAAAATATGCTGCGGATGACGAGAGTTAGCTTCACAGTTATGCAAAAAATTCAACCCACTTCAAGTAACATGTCCGAAAGCAGGTGAAAACTTGCCCGAAAACAGGTGAAACTTGCCACATTCACACTCACGTCTAAAAATTAATCGGTGTGATCTTCTGAAAAACAAAGATCAACCTTCTCAGTCAAAGTTTTAAAAAGATGACCAAAAAACGATGATGCATATATAAATAAGAAAGTGACGATTGCATGAAAAATCACAATCAGTTCATGCTTTCCCAAAGTCTCACGCAGACAACGGATGATGTAAAGACGGTGGGACGCCTTCTTCAAAATTTCACTTACATGCAACTTCCACGTTAGCTTATTTGTAGACGTGATACCAAGAATTCGAATGAAATCAACACTGACTTTATAGATTTAATTAGAATAAGACTTACTTACTGACTTAATTAGAAGGAACCTGAACATGATATGTCAATGATGCACGCGGAACAATCATCTCTTTAGATTTAGAAATATTCAAAGCAAGTTCTGCATTTTGAAACTTCAATGCAATGCCTGATAGTGACAACAAAATCTGTTCCTGAGATTCAATAGTCTCTATTATTGTCACGTCATCGGCACATTTTACACATTTAATATCGTCTTCACTAAAATCAAATGAACCCATAAACGCACTGAAGAGATATAGGGTCCCAACACTGAGCCTTGCGGAACTCCTGAGGGTAATCAACCACAAATCCACACTAACCATTAATTTTCACCTGGAAAGATTGCGAGGCAAGATACGACAACAACCACTTCAGAAAGCCAGAATTAAGTCCCATCGATGATAGAAAATTCAATAAACGATTATGTCGTAATCGATCAAATGCCTTTGAAATATCCAGACATATCATGCGTACAGCCAATGTGTTTCTTGAGTCAAGGGATGTGGAAATATGATTTTGAATGGCAACTACGGCACTTGTGGACGATGCGCATGCTGATTTTTACCAGAGCACTCAACTAACTTGTCCTTAACATTGCGTAGCACAAGTCTCTAAAAACCTTACTGAAAGCGCTCGATATCAAAATAGGACGGAAATCGAAGAGAGTCGGTTTACTTGTCTTTGGAATTGGGTGAACAAATGAATGCTTGAAACAGTCAGGAACACTGCGAGTTCGTAAAGATTCGTTGCACCCCAGCAACAATAGGACGCATAGGGATACCATCAGGTCTACTAGCCTTTCGTGTTTTCAAACGACAACTCTTGGAAGACAAAATGAGGCTGGATTTTAAATCGCTGGCCATCATTCTGTGTTGAAAGCAATCCAACGTCGTTTGTGTCACTGAAGATCGAATGAAATTAATTGCTAAATGCCACCAACAGATCACTAACCTCAGAGAAACTGCTCTTCAATGATCGGAAGATAATCAGCTTTGCCCTGTTACCTCTGACCTCATTTACAACTTTCCATAAGCCATTAGTAGTGGTCTTATGACGAGTTGCCCAAATCCGCTTCGCAGACGCAATCTCAACTTGAACTTTACTTTTGAAGTGATAGTAACGCGGCTATCTTGTTTCCTGAAAGCATCCCATCTCTTACCAATCAATAATTTGAGTACAGGAGTGACCCAAGGTTTATCCCGACTCGGGAAAGTCACAATTTCAATTTTCCATAGATTCATTTATTGGACACATACTGTAGCTTGAATTGTTTGCTTTATTATTGTTCAGACCTCTAGGAAGTTGAAAGAACTCATCCACAGGTACTGCGATCATAATAGAAATATGTAACTTAATGCAATCGTATGTAATCTGATATGACGCGCATCAGTATGAACTTATTGACACCATCAGAGATTGTGAATGTGAACATGTGGCATACTAATAGTAGTTTTTCCCACTTTATTTAATGCATCTCTTAATTTCTGAATTATTGAGTGTATCTACTATTCAATGTTTGCCACCTATGGCCTACTGTTGAAATTATTCGATGTTACTCTGTATTTCTCTGTTGTAAAGAGAAATATGTGTTATTTATGTCCGTTGTACGTCTACTGTTAGTTATATTAGTACTTTAGAACTCTGAACTACTTCCTCCTCTAGTTCAAAATGCTATGGAATTTAGTAAAATGACCTCCATTGCTGGACGGTAAAGATCAAATATCACTGATTTTTAATGTCAAAAGTAATGGGAAAACAATCTCTAGGTTAGATAAAGTCTCATTGCTGGACGCTAAAATCTACAGCAATGTAGAGTTGCTGTACGAAAAATGAGCACAGCAATCGAGACCGCGTCAGCGGACTCGATTGCTGTGCTCATTTTTCGTACAACAACCCATTGTTATTCATTGCTATGATGTGGCATCTGTGAATGGTCAATGCTTCAATCACAAAAGTCTATGGCTTCAATCAAGCTAAGTTTAAAAATGCTGTAAGGATTTCTATTGCTTTCATTGCTGGACAGTAATTGATCAATTCAAATTTATTTATGAACCATTTATTTTCAATGATGTCAAGCAGTGATCCTGACGTGTGGCCATTACAGCTAATTGATCTCTCCAAATTTGAAAACAATATGATCACTGGCTTAACTCTTGATGAAATTAAGCAGCATGCATACTCAGAGGTAGACCTGGATGCGAGAATTGATGTGCCATTACTGTCTTTGGAAAAAATGAACAGACTAGAAGCTGAATGCAATTTTGATATGCAATTAGTTGATGACTTGCTCTGTGATGAAGTAAATACAGAGAATGTAAAATCAGCTATTATTCCAAAAAATGTTGTTGAGGATCTTGATGTGACAGAAAGTAGCATGAAGCCAAAAAGTACAGCTGATCAACAGAAGCAGCACACTGCCAAATTGGAAAAGTTCATAAAGGATAGGAGCTTGAACTGCAATTTGATGACTGTAAGCGAATCGTCACTAAATGATGTTCTTCGTTGGTTTTACCACGAATTGCGCAAGAAGGACGGAGGATTTTTCAGCCCTACCAGCCTGAAATGTATCAGAGCGGCCATTAACAGGCACATTACGCAAGTTTTGAACAGACCAGAGGTTGATATGTCTTGGGGCATATTGGAAATTGACTTATAAGTATCATTTTTTAAAATTGTTCTCTTATCCAATTCAGCAATGAAATATTCCTATAAACATTGTTTTGATATGACATCTTTATTGCTGGACAGTTATGGTTCATTGTTGGACAGTAATGGACCATTCGCTCTATTGCTATGATCACTTTTGTCATTGGGGCAATGAAAACATTCATAACATAGCAATACATCAAAATGAATAACAATGACTATGTAAAGACGAGGTTGCGTTAGCAGCCAAGGCTGACAGTCATTGCTGTCCGAATTCAAACATGCTCATAATTGCATCGTAATACATATGCTTCTGTGGCAATATTATTGCGGTCACGATTACATGATACATAAAGAGTTTACATTACACAGATATCATATTACAATGACTATCAGCTTCGGAATCATATTACAATGCAACTGTGAGCATATTTGAATTCGGACAGCTATGACGCCGCCATCAGCTGCTAACGCCGCCTCGTCTTTATATATATCATTGCTGTCCTCTCAAACATGATCGCAGCTATACATTGCTGCCTTCTTTTTGCACATTATTCTATAGGTAAATTACGCACAATATAACAGCATGGATGTTTGAGAGCAACAATGTATGACGTTTGAGGGCGCGTAAGCGCCTGAAAATGTCCTACGAGTACATTGTTGCCCGAAAATATCTGTGTTAATGATATTGTGCGTAATTGAAATGGACTCGGTAGCAATGTACCCGATAGTATTACAGTTCAGATATTTGAACCGCATTATGCTGTACGGCTGAGGGCCGTCAGGCCCATATTTCGGTTCTGAGATCTGAACTGGAACACTCCATTGTATTAAGGCCACATATTATTGAACCGCAATATGCTAAATCGAAATATTGTGCGTATTTTAGCTATGGTACAATGTGGAAAAAAGAAGGCAGCAATGTATCTCGTAATGATAATATCTGTATCGATGCATGTAAAAGATGTTCTAGGTAGGGTTAGAAATCTCAGTTAGCGCATATCAGCATGTGTATTCATAGCATTGTTGCCCGCTTTTTTCCTACATTGCTTTTCACACTACACCATGACAAAATTACGCATAATGCATGTATACTTTTGACACATAAAGCACAAAATGGACATTCTATCGTTACGTTTGGGACTATATTTCTCTTATTTCACTTGAAATGTCCGAGAATCAAAGAACATGTGATAATTTTCTGACATAGCCTACAACTCTGACATAATTAATTTGGATGATTCTGTCTATACTATCACTCGCATGCTCATTATCAACTTAATATATATTACGTAATTGGTCACCTTGCGCGTGGATTTTCTGCAAGTTGGTCGCTATCCATATAACCTGATTGTCCCACAGGTAGCGTCATAGCGATTTGCATTTGAGCAAATTTTGATTGAGATTGATTCACTTCCTAGAAAATGAAAGATGTCACTTAATAAGTACTTTTATCAATTATTTTCTTGATTTGGTATTCGAATTACACATGTAGATGTTAGTCTTGAAACAAACAAATTGAGAGAGCGCGGTTACTATTGTAAGTCCATTGATTTCATCTTACGAGTACGAATCTCATTGTCAGAGTTTCATCTTAACATGTCATTATCTGATTGGGGAGCATCAAATCAAAAGTCACTTCATATGTCTCATGAAGTGAAATGACAAGATTACAATAATTATGTCTTCAAGATTTATCTTTTTATCCGTTTTTCAAGATAAAGATTTTTTAGTTTTATTCAGATTCTATCGAGAAGGTGACCTTACCCAAGAAAATTATAGTTTTATTAATTGAAGCAGTTTAGATTTACAATCGTAAAATCATAGCACTAACATGCGACAAAATTGAAAATCTCATCCACAGGCACAAAAAAGAACAATTCAGCGCCGCGCATAAGTGTCTATACATTATTGTGCGTGCGTGTTATCGCCCGAAGATCACGCAACAATGCATGGTATAGTGGGCGTAAAGAGACAATCACATAATCCTGAAAACCTAAAATTAATCGTAGAAAATAAAACTATGCTTTTCATGGATGCTGAGTCATTAAAAAAATTCCCATACTATCTGCGAGGGCAGTGGTCAATGCAACTTCGACTGATGGGTCAGAATTTCTTAGCACAGCTCTTTTACCTAGCTAGATAACTATATCTAGCTCTCCGAAAAGTCAGTGATTTTTTCTCGGTAAAATGCATTTATATAGGTTATTTTTTTTAGAATTTTCATTATTTCCCTCGAGAAGGACGACTTGTGCTCAATAATCCGAAGAATTTGTTTTCACTACTCCGACTCCGGAATGACATTCGATAAAGCTACGAATTTATGGATAGCTGTTTTTACGACTCCGACTTAGACAAGAAGGTGCTAGTTTATATATAAATGTAACTGAATCAGAACGTCTTCACTTCCTTTATCACATCTTCTGAAATTATCGATTTTCGACTTCACATACATGATATTTGAGATGACATGATTAGTAAGAACGTGATGACATCACCGAAGAGATGATGCAAAAAAATGTTTTCTAAATATATGCGGAACCGGTGTCACACTACATGTTCCCCTCCATTTCTTTTTCCGGGCAGATAAAATAGTCACGTCTGTGCTGCTGATATTAAATAATCACCTTTTCCTTCATCCCCTACGTTTATTCCGTTCACACCTCTACTAACATTCAAATGATGATAAAATACTCAGATGCTGAAGCTCGTATCTTCTAAGAGAAACTTTATTAAGTTTGCACTTATTTTACGCTAAGATTTAAAGCTGATTCAAAGTTTTATATTGTGGCTTTCAGAAGAATTTATTTGCCTTTTCTGAACAGGAAATTAAGCAATTATCTTTTCTAATGCACTTTTTTTGGTCAGCAATTTAGATCTTGGGGAGAGAATAGCCTCATAGTACTGGTGTTGCAAAATAACTGAACTACTGAAAGATTCCACCACGGTTAATATTTTTCGGATTGACTATCACTGTGGGAAGTTGACGCCCTCTGGAAAATAGGCCACAGCAAACGGATGCTAAAACAGGAACTAAGTTGGAAATGTATTCTTATCTAAACTAATATTTTTTTGATGAATCAAATGTTGCACCATTTAATACGCTTCTCTAATACAAAGGTACTAGATTCCCACCTAAATAGGTAATAACATCAAAAAGACATGCTTAGGTGAGAAGTTAATGTTTTGCAAGGGAATCAGTCAACAGAAGATTTTTTACCGTGACACTGGTTTTCCGACGCTGACAAGATCTCAAATGGTTAAATGAAAGAGTAAACTTTCAAAGATGACAGATTATATTTTGCTTAACTTCATGTTACTCGTACTATCAAGTTCAAATTAATGCTTTTCGCATTACGACTGTTGTCATGCACCGGTAACACCGCACTTTTCCATCTGTAAAAGAATATCAAAATCAGCGAATCATCAGTGGCTTCTAAAACTTTTAAATTTAAATTTTATAAAATTAATAAATTAATAAATAATTAATAAAATTAATAATTCTTAAAATTTAATTTCCAAATACAAGCCAACCAGACAAGCAGAAAGCCCGGAGTTTTCGTTTAGGTGGGCTTTCATATGGAAAAATACTGTAATTATCAAATCTAAAAAATTGCCGGAGATAAAAATGTCTTTTTTGGTTTTAGGATTCCTAAATATTTTCCACAACTGAAAAGTTCACCAAGGTCTTCAAGAGTAGGCCTGTCTTTTTGGAGCAGCAAAATATTTCTATCACCAGAATCGGCAATTGAAAATATGTAGGCTACTCTTGCAACTCCGCTAAATTGATAGCATGAAATTTAAACTCTCATGCAAAAATATTGTGATGTTTTTGTTAACAATGTTAATGTACTTTCAATCATTATTTCACGGAGATGTACCTTCTCCGCTGTATCACCATTGTCCTGCAGGAACGGACGATGTATCATCCATGTTGTCATGGTTGCCAGGACATTTGTATGTTCGAGGACTGGCGCCACACATCGTGTCATTTCAAATATCAGAATGACTGCAGCAGCGCGGTTATGGCTTGGTCCTTTGGGAGCAACAGATTGTTTAAACCCAGTGTCTGCTTTCAATATGATTTTATCTTTAATGTCCGGTCGTGGAAGAACAAAAGATAGAAATGACAATGTTTATCCGGTGTTCAAACTTTAATGGAAGATGCTAGTATCAAGTGAGGAGTGCACCGGCAGATAGACAATAAAGATGCAATTGCTTGAAAGATGTATCAAGGAATTCTTCAAATACACCATACTGCAAAGAAGGAAAACAAGGAGACCGACGCTTTGAAAGAAGAGAACAAATTATGAATTGCAGTAGATCTAGAAATAGACGTGGCCAGTGAGGAATGGGTGACTCAAAATTATGATGAGGTGCACCAGAGAAACTCTATTGAATCGCTCGCTATACAAGCCTAGAGAGTAAAAGTCGGTGGATACACACACAAATTGTGAGCGCAGTGCGGTAAAAAAGACTTAGAATAATAGATAAATAAGAATATCCTTCACTCTTTTACTGATCAAAATGTATGTCTTATTAATTATTTGAAACTATTATTGACGACATTATTGAAGCTACTACTGACGAACGTAATGCTCAGCCCATATCTTGCTACGAACAAGCTAAGTTTAACCGCATCATCTACAGTATGAAATAAATCATAGAAAGCAGTTTTACATTCCCAGTTTGTAGGTGAGTAGACAATTGTTTTCTTGATTATACTTATACACACTGTTCAGCCTTGCAGCACTAAGTCTTTGTTAATAAATTTCGTCTTCTATCAATCATTGGAAATCGTTAATTCCGAAAAACATCTTGAAAAATATAAGCATAATCTGATAGACAGCAATGCAGTCGCAAGAAATTTTTTATCTTCATGCTTTACGAGGCATTGGATGAAAGGATCTGCCCCATCGAGAGGTAGCATAGGGAAACCTGTAGAAGATTGAGGGTTAATTATCAATTCGGATTCGTAGGTCTGCTTGGAAATCGGGAAATTTTCTCACTCTTTTCATTTTTCCGTGCTCCTCATCATCAAGGCAAATTGATAAAGCTGCACCCGCCGCAGCTGCAAACATGCATTGTGCAGGGATTATCAAAAATTAATTGAAATTCAATTGATTGATTGCTCACTTTCTAATTTTAATTGGTTGATTATTCAGTAATTCCAATTTCGCTAATTAGTGGCATGATATTTCAATTGTCAATTCAATGCATCAATTTCGTATCTCAATTAGCTGACTGACTCATGTTTCGATTGCTATAAATTGTTTGCTCATAACGACATTTCTGCTTGATGTATTTGTTCGCAATTATGCTAAAATTAGGTCTACATCATTCACATACCCAGTAGATAATTTTCACGGCTTTTTAATGTCAACTGAAGGACTGATCCGACACGTAGAACTTGATCCTTAAGAAGCTCGCACAAGGAATTCTGCATGCAGTGTCTGGATAACTTTTTGCTTCTCAATAGTTTGCTCCTCGAACAGAAGCTTATCCTTGACAGCAGGACGCGACAAGCGCGCACACTTTCTAATATCTAGGAGTTCATTCGTTATTCGACAACTATTACAATGAATATCAAGGCTATCTGCGAGATGCCCAATCTCTGCTCATAGGATTCTTCAACCTATAGATTGATTAGTGTCAATTAATGGATTGCTTTGTATTTGCAATTTCAATAAATTGATTGCAGGGAATTTCAATTACAGCTATATGATTGCTCATGAATGCCAATTTTGATTAATTAATTGAAAAGGTCAATTAAATTGCAATCCATTTCTGACAATCGCTGGTATTTTGACTAGAAGTTTTTGGTTGCGAGCGTAAAAAGCAACAAAAATGGAGAGAAATATATTTTGTGACGGTATACAACTGGTACATCCCCATAGATCTTATGCAACTGTTAAAAGTTTAATTCAGTTGTACAATATTATAAAGATCTGCAGTCGCTGACAAGCAGATTTTGCTATATTGTTGAGCTAACTGTCCTATTCAAGGTTACTCGCACTCTCCAAAGTCACGTACTGACACGAATTTTAACGAGTTGTGGATCAGGCAAAACTCGGGGACGAATAACCGAGGGGTTTGGAATCCACATGCTTTCGTATTTTCGCAAACGGAGAGATATGGCAACAGAATAACACTAAGTCAGTTGAATACCTGATATTCAATAAATATCTTATGTTCATAGCCGCTATGTGAATTAATTGTACTTAGGGAACCGACAACCACACCATTTAATGAGAGTCGACATGTAGCCATGCGTTGAATGCGAAAAGTTGTCGCAACACATGTATTGTACAATCTAGCACATATTCTTGCAGAATATTTCTTTTATCTGTCGTGCGATGCAGTTAAATTAATGCTACAATGTCGGCTAACAATGCGCATTGCATTGAATTTGAATCCTATAGATTCAAGCAGTTTGTGAATGATTACTGTACTGTCTCCATGATTAAAGAATTGTTTCATGAATATCTTCCACATTAGTGAAGTGCTTGCTGCGGCAGGCGTTACCAAAATCAACAGTAATCACATTGCAGATTATTCAGTGTCAGCAATTAATTGATTAATTATTTTGATGCCAGCAATCAGGTAACTTTAATTACATCAACATGATTAGATGCAAATGTTGAATTTGCGACTTTCATATTTTTGATTTAATGTAATTGCGGAGAACACAGCTGATGCGCCTATATTTCATTACTTGCACTTCGTTTACATTTTCACAAAAGTTGCTGCTTTAATAATGAATTTAAATGTTAATTATTTTTATTGCAGATCTAACTTCATGCTTCAAAGATGATCTTTGTTTTACAACATGCTTACACCGAATAGTGTGTCAAAGCATGCCATCGCTCTATAATCCTGAAAGAAATCAATTTGTGAAAGTGAATGATTCCATTTACTAAAGTGTGATCGATCGCATTCGGAATTAAATATATAAATAGCAATTAATTTCTAAATAAAAGTTGTTTCAGCTCGTCAATGTACCGAATGCCGTCATCGTGTATGTTCATGATGACTAATCTGATGTAAATTGTATTACAAAGCAATCAATGAATTAGTTGAAATTGTTCGACTTCAGACATCAATAAATTCCGACTGTCTGACTTCACCAATCAATTGCGGCCAGTGATTGCTTTCAATTGCAACGCAGTTTACTTTTGATTGATCTTTGCTGGATTCTCTGTTGTCACGTATATTGTGAAAACATCTCTCGTAGCTATCCTTTCTAAGCAAGACATAAAATTCAAAGTGTTTCATGTCCTCAAAAAGATAGGTAGTCTAACTTGATGGATATCAATCGTAAAACAGCTTATCGCTCCATGAGTGAAAATATTATTAAAGTGATAATATCGTAAACTATCTGCCTGCAAACATCGATTAAAATTTTGACGGCCGTAATTGGATAGAAGGTTGACATTGTGCTTTAATCATGCAATTTCAACCTGCTTATCAACAGTTTGATAGTTTCATTTTCAGACTGATTATGACTCATTATTTATCGCACTGATTTCGGCAAGTCCTTGAAAGGGAACTTTTAATTCTCTATAATTGGAACTAGTGAAGGCGAAAAGGTTACGTCAACTTTTATTGCACATCCTTTTTGGAAATACGACGCACATTAGCATTATCCGCACGCAAGCATAGAAATTGGCAAATTCACTTTGATATTTATCGTATGGGGAAATCGTCAGTTGGAAACACGGTCTTCATCGTGTTCTAGTAAAAAGCCACAAGCAAGAATTGTACAAAATGTTGAAAAAGACATGTCAAAAGAAACATTCATGAAAGCAGATAATTCATAAAGCATACTTTGATCAATCAATTCTTCAATTAACATTGATAATTAAAAACTGACAACTTTGAATCTTTAGTACACAATGTTTTTTCCAGAGACTAAATCAGTTTCGGCAATTGACTTTGGATTAAGTAGGGTCCATAGGCCCCATTGATGATTTGACTTGATCCATGCCACTTCATGAATTGATATCTGATTTCCGACTGATTTCTTTTCGGAACATGGCATTTATTGCGTTTATCATGGTCCTCAAAATAGGAGCAATTGGAATCCATTCATCCATCTTTCAATTCTTTTGCTGTCGGCAGGCAGCAATGTAGGAATACCACATGAGATTTTAAGGTAAGTAATGTACAAACCAGAGGCCGCTAACGCGACGATTTCTCATGATGCAACTTAATCTCATATGGTATTCCTACATTGCTGCCTGCTGACAGTTCAGATACCTGAATTGCAATATCATTGTGTAAAGTTTATCTATGATTGAACCGCAATATGCTAAACAGGTATATTGCGGTTCAATATTTTAACATGGGAGGATATACGAACCTAAACACAATGTAATATTGCAGTTTAGACAGCTGAACCGCAATATGCTATGAGGCTGAGGGCCGTCAGGCCCGAAGCTATAGCTTATTGCGGTTCCGATGTCTAAACTATAATATCATTGTGTTTCGGTTTTCTATGTAACTGAACTGCAATATGCTACTATTGAACCGCAATATACCCACGAAGCATATTGCTGTTCAACATCATAGAATTCTAATTCAAATTTGGACTTAAATGGAATGATTAAAATGTTTTTCATATATCTACGTTCTTTATTCTGAACTGCAATATGCCAAACCGGCATATATAGTGGTTCAGCATTTTAACTAAGGAAGATATACGAACCTAAACACAATGTGCAAACTACCATTATTCGATAGCACTGCACCATAGATTTAGTAATGTAAGTAGACAATGTGCATTACCCGGCCGTCATTTTTCAAATACTTATAACATTGAAGTTAGAGATAAAATAATAGACTTCTGAATTGTAAACAAATAATTGTAAACAACTAAATTAAATTGTAAACGAATGTTCATTTACAGGAAGTCTGTGGATAGATGTAGATGTATATTATTAGACAAAGGAAATACCACATGCGATTTCTCGGTAAGTAATTATTTATGAGATTGGACACCAGTATGTCCGCTATTCAGTTGATTGAGTCGATGGTCTACCTCACCGCTTTTGATCAAGACCAATGTATCATCAGCATTGTGACGTTGTGAACTTATTTGGATGTGTTTCAGCAGAGGAGGCAGCTGACTTAGCAATAAGCGGTTGCAAAAGGACAGAACATTGAGAGAAAGAACAAATTTGAGCACAGATTCAATTTCCAAACTCCTACGATTTTGTATTAAATCCACTTATTGCGTATGCAGCTACATTTATTTTCGTTTGGATGCTTGTCCCATGAGCTCACCTCTTTCTCCCGCATTGGTATCTTCATGGAGGATTTCGAGGATGATATTTTGAAGAATGGTGCTCACATAGAGATGTGGAAGACGTATGTTGATGATTCATTGCTCTTGATCAAAAGCGGTGAGGAAGACAATCTTCTCAATCAGCTGAACAGCATGCATAGTAACATTCAATTCACATGCGAAAAAGAAAAGGATGGTGAATAGCGTTCTTGGATATCAAAATCAAGCGATCTGACGATGGAATAAATACGACTGTTTATCGCAAGGAAATGGCTACAGATCGCTATTTGAAGTATTCCTCGTCTCATTGCAGGTCCGTAAAATGGGGATTAGTGTCCTGCTTAAAGAAGCGAGCTGAAAGAATCTGTCAGGAGGAAAGTGATTTATACGATGAATTGAATCATCTACGAGCAGTTTTTGAAAGAGATAGTTATCCGTTGAAGACTTTGAGCAGACATCTCCGTAAAGTTCACAATTTTGAAGAGGAAACAGTTGAAGAGAAGAAGAAACTAATCGTCCCATATGTTCAAGGCTTAGGTGAGAAGTTGAGAAATACAATCGAGAAGCGTGGAATAAGTATGCGATTCATCGAATACGAAAGTTTGGGCTCAATATTAATAAACACCAAACTTGACAAAGTCCCTGAGCTAGAAACAGGTGATGTTATCTATAGACAGCGATGTGAAGACTGTGATCGAGTGTACATGCACATTGGAGAGTCATCAAGAAGGGCAATAATTCGACGAAAGGAGCATGAAAAGGATGTGAGAGAAATGAATATGCGGTGGCCGCCATCGCCGAACACTGCCACCAAGAAGACCACAAAATCAATTTCAATAATTTCATGATCATTGGGAATGAGAAGACCTAGAGGGGGAATAGAAATTGATAGACATGAAACTTTTAATCAAGATGACGGTCTTAAAATTGACAAAAGATGGAAGCCATTCTACCTCAACTTACATTTTTTCTATGCTATACTCGGTCTTGTCGTTCTGTCTGACTTTTGGTGATTACAATTGTTTTGACATTGTTCCACAATGAAATGCTTGCAGCCACTCCCCTCTTATTCATCACCTGACGACGGACCCAAAAAGTCTGAAAGCTTATGTTTTTTGTGTAAAACTTTAATTGAGAATATACTTATCGAAGTATTAAAAGACATTTTGAAGTTAATTGCAGAATTTCTCCATTGCAAATCAATTAATCAAATAACTAAAATTGTGCGATAACATCAGTCAATCAATTGCAATTTTTTTATGTCAGCAACCAATTAATTTTTGATGACCCTTGCCCTTGGCGTACTACTGACTTGAATCCCTTAGGCTCTATCTTCTGATCACCAATCCATGTATTTTGACATTGAGTTGAGTTACATATGATAATTGCATCCAAAGCAGTTGCTCATAAGCTTTCATGCAAAAAAGGAAGTTACAACTAATGCATACTAATTAGTTAATTGCCATTAGAGAACACGCTATTCGACATTTTTGATACTGACAGTAGAAAGCATAAAAAATATTTTGAAATTAGTGATGTTCAATGAGTCAAACAATTCAACTAATACATACGCTCTATAGCATTTGTCATTTGATTATACTTGAACTTGACTACTCGAGCTAGGAACAACTCCATGAGATTTCAAGATACTTGAGATCGGCTACTCGATGTTTTACTGAGATCCTTTCCTAACAATTCCTTGAAAATATAGGGTAAAATGTTTTCGTCTGTTTCATCTGCTTCCGGAACTTTTGATTGCGTTGTTAAGATTTCGTTACACTCAATCCTGCTGTTGTGTCATGCACAATCTGATAAATCTCGCTCGATCAACTTATCATGCTTACTTTGATCATGCTGCTTTTCTGTGTTTCAGTTTATGACAAAGTCGAATTTGACTATTTCTAGGAGTAGACCCTATTGTGATTATCACTCACTTTTGTAGTGAAGTTATATGTACATGTATATTTATAAATCGCTTCATAGGAAATTGAGGTGTATTCCAGTCACATACTCCAGCCACAAGGAGTGGCCCGCTAAAAGGCTCGCGGGTCACCAATTTTAAAAGGCAGTAGTGTAGGCTTAATGCTCTTTTATTCCGTACTTTTAAGTGCATATATGAGCTGCTGTACCGTACGTGCATATATAATGGTCGTACTACATAACAAAATTTTATATGTAGATGTAACAGCAGTATTGTGCGCAACTAAGTTGTTTAATATTGAGGAATCATAATTTACTTTCTGCAATTCATGTGAGTTTTGAAGAGCGAATAGGCCTATAACAAATCATGGAAGCTTTTCTTTTGTATAATTAAGCGGTAATTTGACTATTTTGGTGAATTGACCGACATTACCCTATTTCATCGAAAAGCAACATTCGTTAGTGCAGTGCAACTATCCGCTTGAAAGCCGCACAAGATAAAATTAATTTTGCTACAATTATTGATCATGCTACATGTACATACGTGTCATACCCATGTCACTGTTAAGTTGTTAAGTTGTTGATGAACAAATTCACTGCTCCAAATCTTTAAAAAATGATGTGAAAATTACTTAAACTTGAATAAAGAGCTCATATTTGCCTTTTGAGGCTTACAGCAAAATTTCTAGGTTGCTGTAGACTAGGGGAGGGTGGGGCACATTGAACCACCAGCCTTTTCTCCGAAACTATAAATAGTGGAAACTTTATGCTTTGAGACATTATTTATTGTAACAAATAAACATGATTCCTCTGATGATTTCAATTGTTTGTGCTCTCCATCATTATTTTCGCAGGAGCTCCCAAAATTTCAATGAAAAAGTAAATTTTCAGAAAATCTGAACTTTTGTTTTAATGTAGCCAAAACCTTGCGTATATTTTCATAAGACAGTATTTTTCTCAAATATTCTTTATCAGTTTCATTAATCTATTAGTTAGAAACTATTTGAGTGCAGCCTTATTTGCACACGAGCACGTTTTTGAAAAGTTAGTATAGTGGGGCATAAATGCAGTTGTAAATCAATACATTCAGCACTAATGGTCTTACCAAGGCTCTTCTATTGATGAATAATGCTACAGAGAACTCTGATGGTCTATGAACATTTTCCTTTCAGAAATTAGCATGTACTTGCATGCTATCATTTTTTCCAATGAAAATGTCAATCTATGAATTTTGTTGCTTGATTTTGATTATTCATGAGCTGAAGCTATAGATCAGATACATAAAGTCTAGTAAAGTAATAAGAGATGCAATAAACAATGGTAGTTCAAAGTGCCCCACGCATGAGGCACATTGAACCGCTTTGGTAAAAATTTTAAATTTCAAATTGTAAGGAGATGGAATGTCACAAAAACGTCCAACAACTCAGTTTAAATTTGCTTCATTTGATTTAGTATATTCGAGCCATCGAGAAAAGTTCAAAAACATGTTCAATGTGCCCCACCCTCCACTATAGTCCACGATAGGCATATATGATTACAGACAGACAGACGAGTAAGTAATTATGCACACAGCCTAGTGCTTCGCGCATCGATGTTTGCGTTGCTAGCATCAACGAACAGCCAGATATTATACAATATGAATTATTACAACAAAAATGTAATAATTTTTGATAAAAATATGAAGACAAACTTAATATTCTGACCATCTGAAGTGGCCATCGTCAGAAATCTTTTCACTTTTGTGAAAATTTGCTGCATGAGATTCAAATTACAAAAGCATAAAAACGATAGCAGGTTATAGAATGCATACAATCCTAAATGAACAGATACTACGGTTAAGAAAAGCAGTAGATATTTCAAGACTCCATAAGCAATACAAATGGAAATTGTGACCTCTAGATTAAGGAAAATGAGAAGAAGTAAAATTTCTCAAGAAGTATCAGTTTCACTGAGTCACTGTGCCCATTGATTGATGGCTCTTTGAGCTTTATTCGCTACATTTCGTGCAGCTGGCGATCATATATGCTGTGGCAGATTGATGTTATGATCTCCATGATGCTTCCCAATCACATCCGGCGGGCAGCCAGCCACTTAAGAAGTGAAAAAAGTGCACACAAAAGTAGTGGTATGTTTCCACACTGCTTGCCCAGTGATGTTTGAAAATATATATCTTTAAAATCTTCTATGCCCTTCTTGCCAGAAAATCATAGAATTTTCATAGGATTTATTCTATTTTTCTCCAGAAATCAATGTTTGATTGGATTGTGTGGGCAGTGTAAAAAAGTGCAGCCATAGGTAACAACAAATATCAACTATGCCTGCATAGAGGTATTTGAAAATGCATACTTTAAGATTTTTCTATGCCCTCCTGGCCAGAAAATCATAGATATCGAGCTTTCATAATTGGTAGGCCTATTCTGCGTGGATATATAAATGAACATTTAAACGCATAATGTTTGAGCAGCGAATCTGCATCACACAAATTACATAGAAATTCATTTACTACATCGTGACTGGTTATCTTTACCGTAATATTCAAACCGTAAATATTATCTCTATCAAAAGTGTAACAAGAAAAGTATTCATGAGACCACTGAAGCTGTGAGAAAAGATCATTTTCTTGAACCAATGCATAATGAGTGGAGGAGATAGCATAGTGCTCTTAGATTGAAGCTACTATTCATACATCTGAATAATATAGCCTACTTGAGAAATATCTTTTGCACTTTTACAAAATAGCATGCTGTTTTTTAACTTTTAAACAAAATAGCATGCTGATTGCAAATCAGAATCATGCATGTTAAGCGACATCGATCCATTGTGTACCCCTTCTATGCTCTATATGCACAACCTATGGAATATCGAATACATACCATTTCTGCATGTGTATTTCGATTCGATTGTACTGCCATATCAGTTACCATGAATCTCACGGTAAAGACTGAATCGAATATGTAATTCCACCTAACATGCTACTGTGCAAACCTAGAAAGAAAATCTCTTGCCAAGTAGTTCCTAGGTAAAACTATAAGGATCTATATATAATGCGTGTAGACCTACATCTTTTTCAATTGTTAACCGCATGAATATGTCAGTTTGACACTAACAGAGGAAATCGATCTATAGCCATGCAGTTTGCCTAAGTTATGAACTGTCAAATTGTGCAAAGAGTCGAGAGATCACTCTTATCCATGAATCTTTTATAGGGACATAATTCTGTGTAAAAATATCATGTATGCTCTACAATCATTTTTGCACATGTATGTACATGTAGGCACATGCGGTAAACCCAAAAAATGCTGGCAGTAGTGAAAACTGTGCCCTACTTGCCACGGATAGGTACATGGATAGGTACATGTAAAGTTTAGTGTTATCAATAGGTACATGGATAGGTACATGTAAAGTTTAGTGTTATCAATAGGAACATGGATAGGTACATGGATAGGTACATGTATACTTTAGTTATCGATAGGCACATGGATAGGTACATGTATAATTCAGTGTTATCAATAGGAACTTGTATGAGATCTGTTTTACTGGATAGGTACATGTGTTTGGTACACTGTGTTTCGGAACGTCTATGATCGAACTTGTGTGGTTTGGTTCTGAGCACTTGGGTACGTACCGATAGACGTCCGTTGTTTGATTTTGAATGGGTTTGCTCAATTGCGACTATTGTGACTATTGCAACCATTGTAATCAAGATGACACATTGATTTTCCTTTTACGTAGACAAACTATGCTATAAATATGAGATAGTTTTTGATGACATACATAATGATGACTAGTATCCCAACGTCGTGGGTTGTCGCAAGAGACCTTGGATATTCGTTCAAAGCCATAGAAACTGTAACAAATCTCAGTGAAAATATCAACGCTGGTGATTTAGTTGATCGACTAATGGATCTAGATGAGCATGCTATGAATCACAATTTGGATCGTAGGTGGATAGAGGATTTCTCCATGCTACACTGCAATGATAGTGAAATTAGGAGGATCAAATTGGAACGATATGGAAAGAAGGAGACATCTGACAGTGTTTTAATAAAAAGTTCTCCCAATAAAAGTGACTTCAGAAGGAAATTAGAACAAGAGACATTTAAATTATTATGTGAACGGAACTGCGTTAAATGTTTTAAACAGGAACGATCACTTCTCTTTTTGCCATGTTCTCATAGCGTTATGTGTTCTACATGTTATGTACCCTTTGAAACTTCATCTTGTCCCCTTTGCGATGAAGAAATATCTTCAACAGTCACTGTATATCGTTCATGATGAGTCATCATGCAGGTCTGTGATTGGTCACTATTGTGT